>SZWC01000007.1:653478-663698 GCA_023375785.1 Penium margaritaceum | reverse complement strand
GTTGGCTGCCGAGGCCTACGCAAAACTCGCACGCGTGCATCAATCGAATGCCCTAGCAAACCGACTCTTCATCTTCCAACGGTTGATGTCGATGAGGGTGAGCGAAGGAGAATCGATACCCGCATTTTTGCAGTCGTTCGACAACGTGCTGCAAGAGGTCCAGCAAATGGAATGGAATCTCGACTCGAACATGCGTGCCATGATCCTTCTAATGGCGCTGCCGGAAAGTTGGGGGTCCTTGATCACCGTATTTGGCAGTTGGAAGGAAGCAGATCTGACGTACGAGGCTGTCGCCGAACACGTCCGCAACTAGTCCATGCAACGCAGTGGCGCCGAGGCAAACATCTCAGCCTACGCCTCCCGCTTTGGTGGACAAAGTGCAAGCTCTCGCTCCAGTCAAGGCAACAGCGGAAGCGGTGGCGGTGGAGGGAAAGGCAATGGTGGCGGGAAGAGTTCCAAGAAGCCTGGCAACTGTCACAACTGTGGTAAGGCTGGGCACTGGGCTAGGGACTGTCATAGTCCCAAGAGTGAAGGCGGGAACAAAGGTGGAAAGGAGAAGAAGGAGCTCACCAACATGATGGCTAGGGGGCTGCCCATGAAGGGTGCAGCCATCCTTAGGCCCGGGGCATTCGCCCTTGACTTGGGTACCAACCACATCTCATCAAAAGAGAAGGGTGGATTTGTCTCCATGGCCGAATCTGTCATGCGCATCAAGTGTGCAAATGGTGGCGTCGTCCAAGCCATGGGCGAAGGGGACAAGGTGATCACGTTCAACGTGAATGGTGCGGAGAAGGCAGTTAACCTTCAAAAGGTGGTGTACATGCCCTCCTTCGCAGCCAACTTGCTGTCCGTCTCACAAATCACCGACAACAACATGACGGTGGTGTTGACCAACAAGGAAGCGGTGGCCCTAAAAAACGAGGACATCCAAATTTTGTACACCAAAGACGACCTCATGCTTCATGTTCCAAGAGTTGACGGCCTCTACGTGCTTCAAACCAAAGTCACCAAGGTGTCGGATGAGGGACTCACATGTGCCACCAAGACAGTGGCACCGGAGCCGAAGGATGCACCACTGGCGACCGCTGCAGCCGCCATATCAACGAAGGACACTGATGCTGAGCTGTGGCACCGGCGATTTGGCCACGTGGCCAGCAGCACGCTGCAAAAGATGCAAGAGCAAGAGGTAGTCTGCGGAATGGAAGGGTGCACCATGAAGCAAGGCAAAGGGTGTGCATTGTGTGAACCATGCCTCCAAGCGAAGGCAAAGAAGAAGCCGTTTGGGAGAGTAGGTCAACGAGCAGAGCACTTCTTGGAACTGATACACAGTGACGTGTGTGCACCCTTCCGCACACCGTCTAACGGAGGAAGCAAGTACTTCCTGACCTTCATTGACGATCACAGCCGCAAGTTGTGGATCTACTTCCTCAAAACAAAGGGAGAGGTCAAGGAGAAGCTCCTCGAGTTCGTCGCCATGGTGGAGCGGCAAACGTCCAAGAAGGTGAAGGCGCTCCGAAGTGACAACGGGGGTGAGTACGAGGCATGCAAGCCTTGGCTCAAGCATCATGGCATCCGCCACGAGCAAACCACCCCTTACAACCCCCAAAGCAACGGCGTTGCCGAGAGGATGAACCAGACCCTACTCGGCATGGTGCGAAGCATGCTCTTCGACGGCAAGCTCCCACCTCGCTTTTGGACTGAAGCAGCAACAACGGCTTGCTACCTCTTGAATCTCACACCAGCGACCGCCTTGCGGAAGCGTGGAAAGGAGCAGGACAAGCAGCTGAAGACCCCACAGGAAGCATGGTCAGGAAAGAAACCCAACACATCTCATCTGAAGGTGTTTGGGTCAACTGCATGGGTGAAGATCCAGTCGGGAGAAGGTGGAGGCAAGCTTGACGCACGTTCGTGGAAGTGCGTCATGGTTGGGTACGACACGTCACACAAAGCCTATCGGCTTTGCGACCAGGCAGCAGGCAAGCTCGTGAGGAGCCGCGACGTCGTGTTTGACGAACGCCCCCTTGGAAAGGGAGAGCTGCTGGACCCGATCCTCGCTCCCAAAGCGGGAGAGTGGATAGTGTTGCTTGAGTCCGGAGACCAAGCGCCCGACAACTGGCTCGCTTTGCCAGCAGGTGGTAGGAATGGGAGAGATGTTGCGGAGGATGATGCAGCATCTGACATGGACGCGGATACCGAGGCGTCCGAGGCTTCCGAGTCTGACTTGGAGTCTGACGACTCTTCTGACGACAACGACGACGAAAAACCACCACCTGTGGAAACACCAGCACCAAAGCAAGAAGCGGCACCACTACCCCGGCGCAGTTTGCGACCAAAGAGAGCACCTTTGCGGTATGAGGATGATTGGACCGGCCTTAGCTGGTCGTGCATGGCCCAGGGAGAGCCATCCACAGTGGCGGAGGCCATGAGTGGCCCAGATGCAGCCAAGTGGAAGGAGGCAGTGGATAGCGAGCTCGCATCCATTGCCGAGAACGGCACGTGGGTGCTGGTGGATAGACCCGACAAGGCCCATGTGGTGGGATCCAAGTGGGTCCTCTGAGTGAAGAAGAAGCAAGACGGCAACATCGACAAGTTCAAGGCAAGGGTAGTGGCTAAGGGGTTCTCTCAACGCCCGGGCTCCGAGTACGACGAGACGTTCGCGCCCGTCGTGACCTTTGCCTCCATCCGCTCTCTCCTTGGCATTGCTGCCGCAAAGAACTTGGAGATACACCAGATGGACGTCAGGACAGCTTTCGTTTATGGGAAGCTTGACAAGGAAGTGCTTATGGAGGTGCCCGAAGGAGTCGAAGCTCCCAAGGGCAAGGTGTGCAAGTTGGTGAAAGCGCTCTACGGGCTGAAACAGGCCCCAAGGATGTGGTATAAAGAGATGGACGGTTTCATGACTGGCCTCTCCTTCGCGCCTTGCCAAAATGACCCGAGCATGTACGTGCGTGATGATGGGAGAGGGCTGATGTTGGTTGCGCTGTACGTGGATGATCTGATCATCTGCTCGTCTTCGGTCGAGCTGCTGGATGGGCTGAAGTCTGACCTCAACAAAAGGTTCAAGATGAAGGACATGGGTCCTCTCGAGTACTATCTCGGGATTGCCATCCACCGCAACCGAGCAGCAGGCACCATCGAACTCAACCAAACCAAATACATTGGTGAGGTGCTGAAGCGCTACCACATGGAAGACTGCAAACCTGTCAGCACCCCAATGATGACCGACACAAAGCTGAAGGCCTCCATGTCGCCAAGCAACGAAGCAGAACAAAGGGAGATGCAAGACATCCCCTACCAGTCCGCCGTGGGTAGCATCATGTACGCCATGGTAGGGACTCGTCCGGACATCTGCTATGCTGTGGGACAAGTGAGCAGATTTGTGGCCAACCTTGGGCCACAACAATGGCAGGCAGTCAAGCGCATCTTGCGCTACATGCAGAAGACACATCACATGGGCCTCGTCCTTGGAGGCCAAGAAGGAACGGACCCCCTTCGTCTGAAATGCTACACCGACGCTGACTGGGGAGGAAATCTCGACGACAGGAAATCCACCTCTGGATACGTGTGTATCTTGAATAGCGCTGCCATCTCATGGGCCAGCAGGAAGCAGGATTGTGTTTCCGTGTCCACGGCTGAGGCAGAGTATGTAGCTTTGTCTGAGGTGTGCAAGGAGACTCAATGGCTCCGTAGCCTACTTGGCGAAATGACAGTGCCACAGAAAGACGCCACGATTGTACACGTGGACAACATGAGCACCATCTCGATGGCTGAAGACGAGATCATCTCCCGGCGAACGAAGCACATCGACATACGTTATCACTACTCACGTGACCTGGTCATGAAGAACGTGGTGGACTTGCAGCACTGCGGAACAAAGAGCATGCTTGCTGACTGCATGACCAAGCCGCTAGACAGTGACTTGCATTATGCAGGCATTCGTGGATTCGGCATGAGGAGTGCGGCAGAGGAAGGGTGAGCTCCAAGGCATTGATGGAGCCAAGCAAGGGACAGATGGACATATGTGCAAGGGAGAGATTTGTTGAAATAGTGTGCACCTTGTCCACTGCCTAGCTGGCTAGCTACACATACAGACAAGGCATGCACTGCTCTATGGAGTATGTCCCCTTGGTCTGTTCTGATATGGGCCAAGAATGCACTGCCCATAATGGGTATGTCCCCTCTGGCTCATCATAGGAACCATACCTTTTTGGCTTGGTTGATTAGGCACCGGAGTCTCAAACCAGAGGTCGCGGGTTCAAACCCCGCGACGGCCGCAATTTTCTTTGTGGCCAAAACTGGGACAGGAAGCTTCTAGGAAGCTTACTAGAGCCTGCCTTGAGGATGACACTTGGCCGTCTAAGGACGCGCCAAGTAGGAATGTAGGACGAGGTTGGCTCCAGTGGAGCCACTACAAGCAAAAGCTTTAGCAAAGCTCTGCAAGTATAAAAGCATGTACCTTGCATGCATCCATTTACAGTTCTTGCCTTTGAGACTCCTCACAGAGTGTCCAACCAAAGGTAGACACTAAAGACCAACATGCGGACTTCGTGAGGTTGCAAACCAAATGAACCTAAAGTGTGGATCCCTTGTTCGAGGGTGATATGTTATCTTGATTGCAATACCAAGAGCGGTTGGCGGCATCCCATGTCGGGACCCGTTTTCTAGACCGTTGCTATCCGGCGCATTGACAATGGTCAGTGACATATGCATACTTTGGTTGGTCACTGTGCATGGTAGCCACGCTGTGCCACTACATATTGGTTGTTTGGTGTGCATAGTAGCCACATCGTTCCACTACTTTTTTAACTTCTTTGTCCTTTCTAGTTGATACATATGGTTCCCAAACCATTGTCTCTCCCTCTAACCATTTGTGACTCGTGTTATGAGTTGTCAATGTTGACAACACATAGTGGACTTCTTCGGTCATAGTCAGTGACATATGCATCCTTTGGTTGCTCACTGTGCACGCTAGCCACACCGTGCCACTTCTTATTGAAAATCTTTCTACTTGCTAGTTGATAACTAGTGTTCCCAACCCATGGTCTCCCCCACTGACCATTTGTGACTCGTGGTATGAGTTTTCAACGTTGACCACACACTGTGAAATCCGTTTGGTCATGGTTTGTGACACATGCCTACTTTGGTTTGTCACTGTACATNTTGTGACTCGTGTTATGAGTTGTCAATGTTGACCACACATAGTGGACTTCTTCGGTCATAGTCAGTGACATATGCATCCTTTGGTTGGTCACTGTGCACGCTAGCCACACCGTGCCACTACTTGTTGAAAATCTTTCTACTTGCTAGTTGATAACTAGTGTTCCCAACCCATGGTCTCCCCCACTGACCATTTGTGACTCGTGGTATGAGTTTTCAACGTTGACCACACACTGTGAAATCCGTTTGGTCATGGTTTGTGACACATGCATACTTTGGTTTGTCACTGTACATTGTTACCACGCTGTGTCATTCCGTATCGAAGGTCTTTGTGCTTTCTTGTTGACAGCTAGTGTTCCCAAACCATTGCTACCCCCTCCGACGATCAGTGACTCGTGTTGTGAGTTGTAAATGGTGACCACATGAAGTGAAATTCTTTGTTCATGGTCAATGACATATGCATACTTTGGTTGGTCACTGTGCATTGTAGCCACACTGTGCTACTACATATTGAAGGTATTTGTACTTGCTAGTCAATAACTAGTATTCACAAATCATTATCTTCCAACCCGACCAATTGTGACTCATGTTTTGAGTTATCAAGGTTTACCACACTTAGAGCTATCAACAATTGTTTAAGAACACCGGGTATCAACTAGCAAGTACACTGACCTTCAGAACGTTGTGGCACGGTGTGGATACCATGCACGATGACCAACCATATGTTATTGACCATGGCCAAAGAATGTCACCATCTGTGGTAAAATTTGACAACTCATGACACGAGTCACAAATGGTCAGAGTGGAAGATAATGGTTTCTAAATACTAGTTATTGACTAGCACGTACAATACCTTCAACATGCAGTGGCACAGTGTGGCTACAATGCACAGTGACCAACCAAAGTATGCATATGTTACTGACCATGACCAAAGAATTTCACTTCATGTGGTCAATGTTGACAACTCACAACACGAGTCACAGAAAGTCAGAGGGGGCTAACAATGGTTCGGGATCACTAGCTGTCAACAAGAAAGCACAAAGACCTTCCATACGTAGTGACACGGCGTGGTAACCATGTACAGTGCCAAAGTAGGCATATGTCAGAAACCATGACCAAACGGATTTCACAGTGCGCGGTTAACATTGAAAACTCAAAACACCGGTCACAAATGGTCAGTGGGGGAAACCATGGGTTGGGAACACTAGTTATCAACTAGCAAGTCGACAGATTTTCAACAAGTAGTGGCACGGTGTGGCTAGCGTGCACAGTGACCAACCAAAGGATGCACACGCCACTGACTATGACCGAAGAAGTCCAATATGTATGGTCAACGTTGACACCTCATAATACGAGTCACAAATGGTCAGAGGGAGAGACAATGGTTTGGGAACCCTATGTATCGACTATAAAGGACAAACATTTTCAATATGTAGTGGCACGGTGTGGCTACTATGCACACCAAACAACCAAACTAGGCATATGTCACCGGCCATGATGAAAGAATTTCAATATTGGTAGTCAACATTCATCAACCATAACACGAGTCACAAACGGTTAGAGGGGGAAACAATGGTCTCTGAATATCAGTTCTCAACTAGCAAGTACAGAGGCCTTAAAAAAGTGAAAGCATGGTGTGGCTACCATGCATAATGACCGACCACAGTAGACATATGTACTACCTTTGACCAAAGAAATCCGCTGTGTGTGGTTAGCGTTGACAACTCATAATAGGAGTCACAAGTGGTATGAGGGGGAGACAATGGTTTGGGAACACCAGGTATCAACTAGCAAGCACAAGGACCTTCAATACGTTGTGGCACGGTGTGGATACCGTGCAGATGACCAACCAAAGTAGGCATATGTCACTGACCATGACCAAATAACTCCACTAAGTGTGATAACTTTTACAACTCATAACACGAGTCACGGATGGTCAGGGTGGAAGATAATGGTTTGTGAAGACTATTTATGGAATAGCAAGTACAAATACCTTCAATATGTAGTGGCACAGCATGGCTACCATGCACAGTGACCAACCAAAGTATGCAGATGTCACTCACCATGACCAACGAGTTTCAATTTATGTAGTTAGCGTTGACAACTCATGACAAGAGTCACTGATAGTCTGAGGAGGGTAACAATGGTTTGGGAACACTAGCTATCAACTAGAAAGCACAAAGACCTTTAAGACGTAGTGACACGGCGTGGTAACCACGTACAGTGACAACCCAAACTAGGCATATGTCAATAACCATGTCCAAAGAATTTCAATATGGGTGGTCACCCTTCACAACCCATAACATGAGTCACAAATGGTCAGAGGGAAGAAACTTGGTTTCAAAACACTATGTATCTTCTAGCAAGTACATAGATTTTTTGTACGTATTGGCACGGTCTGGCTACCATGCACAATGACCTATCCAAGTAGGCATACATCACTGCTCATGACCAAAGAAGTTTAGTGTGTGTGGTCAACGTTCACAACTCATAATACAAGTCAAAAATGGGCAGAGGGAGAAACAATGGGCTGTGAATACTCGGTATCGACTAGCAAGTACAAAGACCTTCGATAAGTGGTGATATGGTGTGCCTACCATGCACAGTGACCAACCAAAGAATGCCTGTGATACTGAATATCATAAAAAGAGTTTGAATTTCATTCTTACGGCTGGTCAGTTGGAGCAGTGATTGAGAGGTTATTCAAGCGCAAAGTTGCAATATTTGAAATCCCGTCTGTGTCATTTTTAATGATTAAACTAAGTTTGTTATCATTCATACTTTTGAAATCTACCCTCTAATCTTACACCCCCTTATTTTAAGCCCTTTATCCATAGGAACCCTTATAATCTTATTTGGACATCGTATGAACACCATGTGAGTTGGCTTAGTACTTATAGAGTTAGTTTTTGGAGCGGTAGGTCCTAGGTTTGAATTCTCGTGCGCGCAGTATAGAATAGGGTTTGACCTGGGGGGGGGGTGACCGTGTTGTCATACCTGAACCCTCCCTTCGAGCCTAAGCCGTGGGGGATAGGGGGGTGTCATAATGGGGTCGCAAATCTGTCGTCCATGTCGTCCACGGAACATTCCTCTAGGGGGGTGGGAGGGAGTATTCCAGTTAAGGCACCTACGCGTAACAAATCAACAAAAACCGACCTGGCGTCAAAGGGAGAAACCCTTTGCTATTCATTGACTAGCAAGTACAAAGACTTTCAACAAGTAGTGGGACGTTGTGGCTACCATGCACAATGACCAACCAGACTAGGCATGGGCCACTTACCATGACCAAATATTTTTACTATTTGCGGTCAACGTTCACAATCCATAAATTGGGTGACAAATTGTTAGAGGAGGAAACAATGGTTTGGGAATACTAGATACCAACTAGCAAGTACAATGACCTTCAGTCAGCAGTAGCACGGTGTGGCTAGCATGCACAATGACCGACCAAAGTAGGCATATGTACTGCCTTTGACAAAAGAAATCCGCTGTGTATGGTCAACTTTGGCAACTCATAATACGAGTCACAAATAGTAAGAGGGGAAAACAATTGTTTGGGAACACCAAGTATCAACTAGCAAGCACACTGAAATTCAGTACGTTGTGGCACGGTGTGGATACCATGCACGATGACCAACCATATGTCACTGACCATTTCCAAAGAATGTCACCATGTGTGGTAAACTTTGACAACTCATAACACGAGTCACAAATGGTAAGAGTGGAAGATAATGGTTTCTAAATAATAGTTATCGACTAGCAAGTACAAATACATTCAACATGCAGTGGCACAGTTTGGCCACAATGTACAGTGACCAACCAAATTATGCATATGTCACTGACCATGACCAAAGAATTTCACTTCATGTGGTCAATGTTGACAACTCACAACACGAGTCACAGCTAGTCAGACGAGCTAACAATGGTTCAGGAACACTAGGTGTCAACAAGAAAGCACAAGGACATTCGATACGCAATGACACAACATGGTAACCATGTACAGTGACAAACCAAAGTAGGCATATGTCACAAACCATGACCAGACGCATTTCACAGTATGTGGTGAACATTGAAAACTCATAACACGGGTCACAAATGGTAAATGGGGGAAACCATGGGATGGGAACACTAGTTATCAGCTAGCAAGTAGAAAGATGTCCAACAAGTAGTGGCACGGTGTTGCTAGCGTGCACATTGACCAACCAAAAGGTGCACACGTCACTGCCTATGAACGAAAAAGTCCACTATGTATGGTCAACATTGACAATTCATAACACGAGTCACAAATGGTCAGAGGGAGAGACAATGGTTCAGGAACCCTATGTATCGACTAGAAAGGACAAAGATCTTCAATACGTAGTGGCACGGTGTGGCTACTATGCACACCAAACAACCAAACTAGGCATATGTCACCGGCCATGATGAATGAATGTCAATATGGGTGGTCAGTATCTACCAACCATAACACGAGTCACAAACGGTCAGAGGGGGAAACAATGCTATGTGAATATCAGTTATCAACTAGCAAGAAACAGCGACATTCAATCAATATAAGCACGGTGTGGCTACCATGCACAATGACCGACTAAAGTAGGCATATGTACTACTTTGACCAAAGAAATCCAACGTGTGTTATCAGGGATGACAGCTCACAATAGGAGTCACAAATGGTCAGAGGGGGAGACAATGGTTTGGGAACACCAGGTATCAACTAGCAAGCACAAGGACCTTCAATAAGTTGTGGCACGGTGTGGATACCATGCACGATGACCAACCAAAGTAGGCATATGTCACTGACCATGACCAAATAATGTCATTAAGTGTGGTGAACTTTGACAACTTATAACACGAATCTCAAATGGTCAGGGTGGAAGATAAAGGTTTGTGAATACTAGTTATCGACTAGCAAGTACAAATACCTTCAATATATAGTGGCACAGCGTGGCTACCATACACGGTGACCAACCAAAGTATGCATATGTCACTGACCATGACCAACAAATTTCACTTCATGTGGTCAGCGTTGACAACTCACAACACGAGTCACTGATAGTCAGAGGGGG
>SZWC01000007.1:514759-652956 GCA_023375785.1 Penium margaritaceum | reverse complement strand
GGGGGGGGGGTTGGGGGGTGTCATAATGCGGTCGCAAATCTGTCGTCCAGGTTGTCCACGGAACATCCCTCTAGGGGGGTGGGAGGAAGTGTTTCAGTGAAGGCACCTACGCGTAACAAATCAACAAAAACTGACCTTGTGTCAAAGGGATAAACCTTTTCCTATTTATTGACTAGCATGTACAAAGACTTTCAACAAGTAGTGGAACGGTGTGGCTACCATGTGCAATGACCAACCACATTAGGCATGGGCCACTTACCATGACCAAAAAATTTTACTATGTGTGGTCAACGTTGACAACCCTTTATATGGGTCACAAATTATCAGAGGACGAAACAATCGTTTGGGAATACTAGATACAAACTAGCAAGTACAACAACCTTCTGTCAGTAGTAGCACGGTGTGGCTACCATGCACAATGACCGACCAAAGTAGGCATATGTACTACCTTTGACCAAAGAAATCCGGTGTGTGTGGTCAACGTTGGCAGCTCATAACACAAGTCACAAATAGTCAGAGGGGGAGACAATGGGTTGGGAACCCAATGTATTGACTAGAAAGGATAACAAACTTAATTACGTAGTGGCACGGTGTGGCTACTATGCACACAAAACAACCAAACTAGGCATATGTCACCGACCATGATGAAAGAATTTCAATATGGGTGGTCAACATTCACCAACCATAACACGAGTCACAAACGGTCAGAAGGGGGGAACACTGGTCTGTGAATATCAGTTCTCAACTAGAAAGTACAGCAACATTCAATCAGTATAAGCACGGTGTGGCTGCCATGCACAATGACCGACCAGAGTAGGCATATGTACTACCTTTGGCCAAAGAAATCCGATGTGTGTGGTCATCGTTGACAACTCATAATAGGAGTCACAAATGGTCAGAGGGGGAGACAATGGTTTGGGAACACCAGGTATCAACTAGCAAGCACAAGGACCTTCAATACGTTGTCGCACGGTGTGGATACCATGCATGATGACCAACCAAAGTAGGCATATGTCACTGACCATGACCAACGAATGTCACTAAGTGTGGTAAACGTTGACAACTCATAACACGAGTCACAAATGGTCAAGGTGGAAGATAATGGTTTGTGACTACTAGCTATGCACTAGCAAGTACACATCCCTTCAATATGTAGAGGCACAGCGTGGCTACCATGCACTGTGACCAACCAAAGTATGCATATGTCACTGATCATGACCAACAAATTTTACTTCATGTGCTCAGCGTTGACAAATCACAACACGAGTCACTGATAGTTAGAAGGGGGTAACAATGGTTCGGGAACACCAACTATTAACTGTAAAGCACAAATACCTTTATTACCTAGTGACACGGCGTGGCAACCACGTACAGTGACAAACGAAACTAGGCATATGTCAATAACCAAGACCAACTAATTTCACAGTGTGTGGTCAACGTTGAAAACTCATCACACGAGTCACAAATGGTCATAGGGGGTAACAATGTGTTGGGAAAACAAGTTATCAACTAGCAAGTATGAAGAACTTCAACAAGTAGTGGCACGATGTGGCTAGCGTGCACAGTGACCAACCAAATGATGAATACGTCACTGACAATGAAAGAAGAAGTCCAATATGTGTGGTCAACATTGACAACTCATAACACGAGTCACCAATGGTCTAAGGGATAGACAATGGTTTAAGAACCATATGCATGGAATAGAAAGGACAAATAACTTCAATACGTAGTGGCACGGTGTGGCTACAATGCACACCAAACAACCAAACCTGGCACACGTCACAGACCATGACCAAAGACTTTCAATATGGGTGGTCAACGTTCACCAACCATAACACGCGTCAGAAACGGTCAGAAGGGGAAACAAAAGTCCAGTAATATCAGTTCTTAACTAGCAAGTACAATGACCTTCAAGCAGTAGTAGTAAGGTGTGGCTACCATGTACAGTGACCGACCAAAGTAGGCATATGTACTGCCTTTGACCAAGGAAATCCGTTGTGTATGGTCAACGTTGGCAACTGATAATATGATTCACAGATAGTCAGAGGGGGAAAGAATTGTTTGGGAACACCAGGTATCAACTAGCAAGCACAATGACCTTCAGTACGTTGTGGCACGGTATGGATACCATGCACGATGAACAACCATATGTCACTGACCATGACCAAAGAATGTCACCATGTGTGGTAAACTTTGACAACTCATAACACGAGTCACAAATGGTCAGAGTGGAAGATAATGGTTTCTAAATACTAATTGTCGACTAGCAAGTACACATACCTTCTATATGCAGTGGCACAGTGTGGCTATAATGCACAGTGACCAACCAATGTATGCGTATTTCACTTACCATGAAAAAACAACTTCACTTTATGTGGTCAAGGTTGACAACTCATGACACGAGTCACAGACAGTCAGCGGGGGCTAACAATGGTTCGGGGACACTAGCTGTCAACAAGAAAGCACAAGGACATTCGATACGTTGTGACATGGCGTGTTAACCATGTACACTGACAAACCAAACTAGGCATATGTCACAAACCATGACCAAATGGATTTCACAGTGTGTGGTCAACGTTGAAAACTCATAACACGAGTCACAAATGGTCAGTGGGGGAAACCATAGGTTGGGAACACTAGTTATCAACTAGCAAGTAGACAGATTTTCAACAAGTAGTGGCACGGTGTGGCTAGCGTGCACAGTGACCTACCAAAGGATGTACGTCACTGACTATGACCGAAGAAGTCCACTATGTATGGTCAACATTGACAATACATAACACGAGTTGCAACTGGTCAGAGGGAGAGACAATGTTTTGGGAACCCTGTGTATTGATCAGAAAAGACAAAGATCTTCAATACGTAGTGGTACGGTGTGGCTACTATGCACACTTACCAACCAAACTAGGCATATGTCATCGGCCATGATGAACGAATTTCAAGATGGGTGGTCAACATTCACCAACCATAACACGAGTCACAAATGGTCAGAGGGGGAAACAATGGTCTGTGAATATCAGTTTTCAGCTAGCAAGTAGAGCAACCTTCAATCAGTATAAGCACGGTGTGGCTACCATGCACAATGACCGACAAAAGTAGGCATATGTACTACCTTTGACCAAAGAAATCCGCTGTATATGGTCAAAGTTGCCAACTCATAATACGAGTCACAAATAGGCAGAGGGGGAAATAATTGTTTGGAAATGCCAGGTATCAACTAGCAAGCACAATGACCTTCAATACGTTGTGGCACGGTGTGGATACCATGCACGATGACCAACCATAAGTCACTGACCATGACGAAAGAATGTCACCATGTGTTGTAAACTTTGACAACTCATAACACAAGTCACAAATGGTCATAGTGGAAGACAATGGTTTCTAAATACTAGTTAACAACTAGCAAGTACAAATACCTTCGATATGCAGTGGCACAGTGTGGCTACAATGCTCACTGACCAACCAAAGTATGCATGTGTCACTGACCATGACAAAATAATTTCACTCCATGTGGTCAATGTTGAAAACTCACAACACGAGTCAAAGATATTCATAGGGGGTCTAACAATGCTTTAGGAATACTAGCTGTCAACAAGAAATCACAAAGACATTCCATACGTAATGACACGGTGTGGTAAACATGTATAGTGATGAACCAAAGCAGGCATATGTCACAGACCATAACCAAACAGATTTCACAGTGTGTGGTTACCATTGAAAACTCATAACACGGGTCATAAATGGTCAGTGGGGGAAACGATGGGTTGGGAACACTAGTTATCAAATAGCAATTAGAATGGTTTTCAACAAGTAGTGGCACGGTATGGCTAGCGTGCACAGTAACCAACCAAAGGATGCACACGTCACTCACTGTGACCGAAGAAGTCCACTATGTATGGTCAACATTGACAACTCATAACACGACTCACAAATGGTCAGAGGGAGAAACAATGGTTTGGGGACCCTATGTATCGACTATAAAGGACAAAGAACTTCAATACGTAGTGGCTCGGTGTGGCTACTATGCACACCAAACAACCAAACTAGGCATATGTCACTGACCATGACCAGAGAATTGAAATATTGGTGGTCAACATTCACCAACCATAACACATGTCACAAATGGTCAGAGGGGGAAACAATGATCTGTGAATATCAGTTATCAAATAGCACGTACAGCGACCTTCAATCAGTATTAGCACGATGTGGCTACCGTGCACAATGACCGACCAACATAGGCATATGTACTGCCTTTGACCAAAGAAATCCGCTGTGTGTGGTCAACGTTGACAACTCATAATAAGTATTACAAATGGTCAGAGGGGAAGACAGGTTTGGGAATACCAGGTATCAACAAGCAAGCACAGGGACCTTCAATTAGTTGTGGCACGATGTGCATACCATGCACGATGACCAACCAAAGTATGCATATGTCACTGACCATGACCAATTAATGTCACTAAGTGTGGTAAACTTTGACAACTCATAACACGAGTCACAAATGGTCAGGGTGGAAGATAAAGGTTTGTGAATACTAGTTATGGACTAGCAAGTACAACTATCTTCAATATGTAGTGGCGCAGTGTGGCTACCATGCACAGTGACCAACCAAGGTATGCATATGTCACTGACCATGACCAACGAATTGCACTTCATGTGGTCAGCGTTGACAACTCACAACACGAGTCACGGATAGTCAGAGTGGGGTAACAATGGGTTGGGAACACCAAATCTTAACTAGAAAGAAAAAAAACGTTTATTACGTAGTGACACGGCGTGGTAACCACGTACAGTGACAAACCAAGCTAGGCATATGTCACTAACCATGACCAACGTATTTCACGGTGTGTGGTCAACATTGAAAACTCATCACACGAGTCACAAATGGTCAGAGGGGGAAACAATGGGTTGGGAACACTAGTTACCAACTAGCAAGTATGAAGAACTTCAACAAGTAGTGGCACGGTGTGGCTACCATGCACAGTGACCAACCAAAGGATGCGTACGTCACTGACTATGACGGAAGAAGTCCACAATGTGTGGTCAACGTTGACAACTCATAACACGAGTCACGAATGGTCAGAGGGATAGACAATGGTTTGGGAACCCTATGCATGGACTATAAAGGACAAACAACTTCAATACGTAGTGGCACGGTGTGGCTACTATGCACACCAAACAACCAAACTAGGCATATGTCACTGAACATGACCAAATAATTTCAATGTGGGTGGTCAACGTTCACCAACCATAACACGAGTCACAAACGGCCAGAGGGGGGAACAATGGTCCGGGAATATCAGTTCTCAACTAGCAAGTACAACCACCTTCAATCAGTAGTAGCCCGGTGTGGCTTCCATGCACAATGGCCGACCAAAGTAGGCATATGTACTGCCTTTGACCAAAGAAATCCGTTGTGTATGGTCAACGTTGGCAACTCATAATAGGAGTCACAAATGGTCAGAGGGGGAGACAATGGTTTGGGAACACCAGGTATTAACAAGCAAGCACAGGGACCTTCAATAAGTTGTGGCAGGGTGTGCATACCATGCACGATGACCAACCAAAGTATGCATATGTCACTGACCATGACCAAATAATGTCACTAAGTGTGGTAAACTTTGACAACTAATAACACGAGTCACAAATGGTCACGATGGAAGATAAAGGTTTGTGAATACTTGTAATGGACTAGCATGTAAAACTACCTTCAATATGTAGTGGCACAGCGTGGCTACCATGCACCGAGACCAACCAATGTATGCATATGTCACTGACCACAACCAAGGAATTTCACTTCACGTGGTCAGCTTTGACAGCTCACGACACGATTCACTGATAGTTAGAGGAGGGTAACAATGGTTTGGGAACACTAGCTATCAGCTATAAAGCACAAAGACCTTCAATACGTTGTGACACGACGTGGTAACCACGTAAAGTGACAAACCAAACTAGGCATATGTCACTAACCATGACCAAAGAATTTCAATATGGGTGGTCGACGTTCACACCCCATAACACGAGTCACAGATGGTCAGAGGGGAAAAACATGGTTTCTAAACACTATGTATCTTCTAGTAAGTACACAGATTTATTGTATGTATTGGCACGGTGTGGCTACCGTGCACAATGACGTACCCAAGTAGGCATACATTACTGCTCATGACCAAATACGTCTAGTGTGTGTGGTCAACATTCAAAACTCATGTTACAAGTCAAAAATGGGCAGAGGGAGAAACAGTGGTTTGGGAATAGTCGGTATCGACTAGCAAGTACAAAGACCTTTGATAAGTGGTGGCACGGTGTGGCTACCATGCACAAGGAGCAACCAAAGTATGCTTGTGTCACTGAATATCATAAACAGAGTTTCACCGTGTGTAGTCAACTTTCCTTCTTACGGCTGGTCAATCAGAGCAATGGTTGAGAGGTTATTCAAGCTCAAATTTTCAATGTTTGAAATTCCGTCCGCATCTTTTTTTCATGATTAAACTAGCATTGTTATGTTTCATACGTTTGAAAACTACCCTATAATCTTACACCCCCTTATTTTGTGTCATTTACCCATAGGAACCCTTACAATGTCATTTGGACATCATATGAACGCCATGTGATTTGGCTTAGTGCTTATAGAGTTAGATTATGGAGCGGTAGGTTCTGGGTTTGAATCCTCGTATGCACAATATAGAATAGGCTTGCGACATGGGAGGGGGGGGGGGGAGCGGCCGTGTTGTTATACCCCAACTCTCCCTTCAAGCCAAAGCCGTGGGGAGCAAGAGGGGGTGTCATAATGCGGTCGCAAATCTTTCCTCCAGGTCGTCCACGGAACATCCCTTTAGGGGGGTGGGAGGGAGTGTTCAAGTAAAGGCACCTACGCGTAACAAATGAAGAAAAACTGACCTGGTGTAAAAGGGAGAAACCTTTTGCTATTTATTGACTAGCAAGTAGAAAGGCTTTCAACAATTAGTGGGACGGTGTGGCTACCATGCACAATGACCAACCATGTTAGGAATGGGCCACTTATCATGACCAAAGAATTGTACTTTGTGTGGTCAACATCGACAACCCATACTTTGGGGCACAAATTGTCAGAGGAGGAAACAATGGTTCGGGAATACTAGATACCAACTAGCAAGTACAGCGACCTTCAATCAAAAGTACCACGGTGTGGCTACCATGCACAATGACTGACCAAAGAAGGCATATGTACTGCCTTTGACCATGTAAATCCGCTGTGTATGGTCAACGTTGGCAACTCACAATACGAGTCACAAATAGTCAGAGGGGGAAACAATTATTTGGGAACACCAGGTATCAACTAGCAAGCATAATGGCCTTCAGTACGTTGTGGCACGGTGTGGATACCATGCACGATGACGAACAATATGTCACTGACCATGACCAAAGAATGTCACCATGTGTGGTAAACGTTTACAACTCATAACACAAGTCACAAATGGTCGGAGTAAAAGATAATGGTTTCTAAACACTAGTTATCGACTAGCAAGTACAAATACCTTCAATATGCAGTGACACACTGTGGCTACAATGCACAGTGACCAACCAAAGTATGCACATGTCACTGACCATGACCAAAGAATTTCATTTCATGTGGTCAGTGTTGACAACTCCTAACACAAGTCACAGATATTCAGAGGGAGTAACAATGGTTTGGGAATACTAGCTATCAACTAGAAAGCACAGAGACCTTCAATACGTAGTGACAGGGCATGGTAACCATTTACAGTGACAAACCAAAGTAGGCATATATCAACCATGACCAAAAGAATTTCACAGTGTGTGGTCTGCGTTGAAAACGCATAACACGAGTCACAAATGGTCAGAGGGGGGAACAATGGGTTGGGAACACTAGTTATCAACTAGCAAGTGCAAAGACCTTCAACAAGCAGTGGCACGGTATGGCTAGCGTACAGAGTGACCAACCAAATCATGCATATGTCACTGACTATGACCGAAGAAGACCACTATGTGTGGTCAACATTGACAACTCGTAACACGAGTCACAAATGGTCAGAGGGAGAGACAATGGTTTGGGAATCCTATGTATTGACTAGAAAGGTCAAAGAACTTCAATACGTAGTGGCACGGTGTGGCTACTATGCACACCAAACAACCAAACTAGGCATATGTCACAGACCATGACCACATAATTTCAATATGGGTGGTTTATGTTCAACAACCATAACACATGTCCCAAACAGCCAGGAGGGGAAACAATGGTCTAATAATATCAGGTCTCAACTAGCAAGTACAGTGACCTTCAATCAGTAGAAGCACGTTGTGGCTACCATGCACAATGACCGGCCAAAGTAGGCATATGTACTGCCTTTGACCAAAGAAGTCCGCTGTGTGTGGTCAACATTGACAACTCATAATAGGAGTCACAAATGGTCAGAGGGGGAGACAATGGTCTGGGAACACCAGGTATCAACGAGCAAGCAGATCTTCAATATGCTGTGGCACGGTGTGGATACCATGCACGATGTCCAACCAAAGTAGGCATATGTCACTGACCATGACCAAATAATGTCACTAAGTGTGGTAAATGTTGACAACTCATAACACGAGTCACAAATGGTCAGGGTGAAAGATAATTGTTTGTGAATACTAGTTATCGACTAGCAAGTACAACTACCTTCAATATGTAATGGCACAGTGTGGCTACCATGCAAAGTGACCAGCCAAAGTCTGCATATGTCACTGACCATGACCAACGAATTTCACTTCATGTGGTCAGCGTTGACAACTCACAACACCAGTCACTGATAGTCAGAGTGGGGCAACAATGGTTTGGGAACACCAACTATTAACTAGAAAGCACAAATACCTTTATTACGTAGTGACACGGCGTGGTAACCACGTACAGTGACAAACCAAACTAGCCACATGTCACTACACATGACCAACGAGTTTCACTGTGGGTTGGTTTGGATGGGGGGTCCGAGACTCCCCCTGCGATGGAAGGGAATTTGCTGGGCCCCGCTACCGCAGGGCCCAGTAGATGCCCGTACAAAAATAAAACCCTAAACCCCCGAATGTAATTCGGGGATCGGTTTGTTCTACGTTTCGGCTTCAAACTTGGGGTTGAACATGGATTTGCGTGGTGGGAAAAAAAAGAAAAGGGCGTTCTGATCGTGAACGAGCGACGACCCCTTTTTTCTGCGTCAGACATGCAAATCCTATCGTAGGATGTAGGGTTTCATGTCTGTGCGGGCTTTGCACATGCAAAACACACAAAACGCTGAATCGTACGAGAGGGTTTGCATGTCTGACATAAAAAAAAAAACGGGTCGTCGCTCGATCGCGACCTCACGATCGAGCGACAACCACTGCCTTGACATCGGCGAAGCCGATGTCAGAATGATCGGACGTCACCCTCAATTTCGGCAAAAGAGGGGTCTTCACTGAAATCGATGGCAAAGTCGGAAAGAAACTTCCGACGCGGCCTTTTAAGCCGATGCACTCGAACTCGAGTGCCTGTTTTTATGTCAATTAACCCTAAAGGGCTACCATGCGCAGTGACCAACCAAAGTATGCATATGTCACTGACCACGACCAAGGAATTTCACTTCATGTGGTCAGCGTTGACAACTCACGACACGAGTCACTGATAGTCAGAGGAGGGTAACAATGGTTTGGAAACACTAGCTATCAAATAGAAAGCACAAAGACCTTCAATACGTAGTGACACGGCGTGGTAACCACGTACAGTGACAAACCAAACTAGGCATATGTCACTAGCCATGACCAAAGAATTTTAATATGGGTGGTGAACGTTCACACCCCATAACATGAGTCACAAATGGTCAGACGGGGAAAGCATGGTTTAAAAACACTATGTATCTTCTAGCAAGTACAGAGATTTATTGTATGTATTGGTACGGTGTGGCTACCATGCACAATGACATACCCAAGAGGGCATACATCACTGCTCATGACCAAAGAAGTTTAGTGTGTGTGGTCAACGTTCAAAACTCATAATACAAGTAAAAAGAGTGGCAGAGGGAGAAACAATGGGTTGGGAATACTCACTATCCACTAGATAGTACAAAGACATTTGACAAGTGGTGGCACGGTGTGGCTACCATGCACAATGACCGACCAAAGTATGCTTGTGTCACTGAATATCATAAAAAGAGTTTCACTGTGTGTAGTCAACTTTCCTTTGTACGGCTGGTCAATCGGAGCAATGGTTGAGATGTTATTCAAGCTCGGATTTGCAATGTTTGGAATTCCATCTGCGTCATTTCTTTATGATTAAACTAACTTTGTTATCATCAATACGTTTGAAAACTACCCTCTAATCTTACACCCCCTTTTTTGTACCCTTTACTCATAGGAACCCTTATAATGTCAGTTGGACATCATATGAACACCATGTGAGTTGGCTTAGTGCTGATAGAATTAGATTCTGGAGCGGTAGGTCCTGGGTTTCAATCATTGTACGCACAATATAGAATGGGCTCGCGACCCGGGGGAGGGGGGGGGGGGGGGGGGGGGGGGGGGGGGGGGGAGGGATGGGCCGTGTTGTAATCCCTCAACTCTACGCCGTGGAGGGGATAGGGGGTGTCATAATGCGGTCGCAAATCTGTCCTCCAGGTTGTCGACGGAACATCCCTCTAGGAGGGTGGGAGGGAGTGTTCCATTGAAGGCACCTACACGTAAGAAATCAACAAAAACCGACCTGGTGTAAAAGGGATCAACCTTTTGCTATTTATTGACTAGCAAGTACGAAGACTTTCAACAAGTAGTGGAACGGTGTGGCTACCATGCACAATGACCAACCAGATTAGGCATGGGCCACTTGCCATGACTAAATAATTTTAGTATGTGTGGTCAACGTTGACTACCCATAATACGGGTCACAAACTGTCAGAGGAGGAAACAATGGTTTGGGAATACTAGACACCAACTAGCAAGTACAACGACCTTCAGTCAGTAGTAGCACGGTGTGGCTACCATGAACAACGACCGACCAAAGTAGGCATATGTACTACATTTGACCAAATAAATCCGTTGTGTATGGTCAACATTGGCAACTCACAATACGAGTCACAGATAGTCAAAGGGGGGAACAAGTGTTTGGGACCACCAGGTATCAAGTAGCAAGCACAATGATCTTCAGTACGTTGTGGCAAAGTGTGGATACCATGCACGATGATCAACCATATGTCACAGACCATGACCAAAGAATGTCACCATGTGTGGTAAACATTGACAACTCATAACACGAGTCACAAATGGTCGGAGTAGAAGATAATGGTTTCTAAAAACTAGTTATCGACTAGCAAGTACAAATACCTTCATGATGCAGCAGCACATTGTGGCTACAATGCACAGTGACCAACCAAAGTATGCACATGTCACTGACCATGACCAAAAAAATTCATTTCATGTGGTTAATGTTGACAACTCCCAACACAAGTCACAGATATTCAGAGGGAGTAACAATGGTTTGGGAATACTAGCTATCAACGAGAAAGCATAGAGACCTTCGATACGTAGTGACAGGGCATGGTAACCATTTACAGTGACAAACCAAAGTAGGCATATATCACCCATGACCAAAAGAGTTTCACAGTGTGTGGTCAATGTTGAAAACGCATAACACGAGTCACAAATGGTCAGAGGGGGAAACAATGGGCTGGGAACACTAGTTATCAACTAGCAAGTACAAAGACCTTCAACGAGCAGTGGCACAGTATGGCTAACGTACAGAGTGACCAACCAAATGATGCATATGTCACTGACTATGACATAAGAAGTCCACTATGTGTGGTCAACATTAACAACTCGTAACACGAGTCACAAATGGTCAGAGGGAGAGACAATGGTTTGGGAACCCTATGTATTGACTAGAAAGGTCAAAGAACTTCAATACGTAGTGGCACGGTGTGGCTACTATGCACACCAAATAACCAAACTAGGCATATGTCACTGACCATGACCAAATAATTTCAATATGGGTGGTCAATGTTCAACAACCATCACACATGTCACAAACGGCCAGAGGGGGAAACAATGGTCCGTGAATATTAGTTGTCAACTAGCAAGTACAACGACCATCAGTCAGTGGTAGCACGGTGTGACTACCATGCACAATGACCGACCAAAGTAGGCATGTGTACTGCCTTTGACCAAAGAAATCCGCCGTGTATGGTCAATGTTGGCAACTCATAATACAATTCACAAATAGCCAGAGGGGGAAACAATTGCTTGGGAACACCTGGTATCAGCTAGCAAGCACAATGACCTTCAGTACGTTGTTGCATGGTGTGGCTACTATGCACGATGACCAACCATATGTCAGTGCCCATGACCAAAGAATGTCACCATGTGTGCTAAACTTTGACAACTCATTACACGAGTCACAATTTGTCAGTGTGGAAGATAATGGTTTCTAAACACTACTTATTGACAAGCAAGTACAAATACCTTCAATATGTATTGGCACAGCGTGGCTACAATGCACATTGACCAACCAAAGTATGTATATGTCACTGACCATGACCCAATAACTTTACTTAATGTGGTCAATGTTGACAACTCACAACACGAGTCACAGATAGTCAGAGGGGGATAAAATTTGTTCGAGAACACTAGCTGTCAACAAGAAAGCACAAAGACCTTCGATACGTAATGACACAGCGTGGTAACCATGTACAGTGACAAACCAAAGTAGGCATATGTCACAAACCATGACCAAACGGATTTCACAGTGTGTGGTTAAAGTTGAAAACTCATAATACGAGTCACAAATGGTCAGTGGGGGAAACCATGGATTGGGAACACCAGTTATCAACTAGCAAGTAGATAGAATTTCAACAAGCAGTGGCACGGTATGGCTAGCGTGCACAGTGACCAACCAAATGATGCACACGTCACTGACTATGACCGAAGAAGTCCACTATGCATTGTCAACATTGACAACTAATAACACGAGTCACAAATGGTCAGAGGGGGAGACATTGGTTTAGGATGACCATGTATCAACTAGAAAACACAGGGACCTTCAATACGTTGTGGCACGGTGTGGATACAATGCCCGATGACCAACCAAAGTATGCATATGTCACTGACCATGACCAAATAAATTCACTAACTGTGGTTAACTTTGACTACTCATAACACGAGTCACAAATTGTCAGGGTGGAAGATAAAGGTTTGTGACTACTAGTTATCGACTAGCAAGTACAAATACATTCAATATGTAGTGGCACAGCGTGGCTACCATGCACTGTGACCAACCAGAGTATGCATATGTCACTGACCATGACCAACAAATTTCACTTCATGTGGTCTGCGTTGACAACTCACGACACGAGTCAGTGATAGTCATGGGAGGGTAACAATGGTTTGAGAACACTAGCTATCAACTATAAGGCACAAAGACCTTCAATACGTAGAGACACGGCGTGGTAACCACGTAAAGTGACAAACCAATACAGGCACATGTCACTAACCATGACCAAAGAATTTCAATATGGGTGGTCAACAGTCACAACCCATGTTATGAGTCACGAATGGTCAGAGCGGGAAAACATGGTTTCAAAACACTATGTGTATTCTAGCAAGTACAAAGATTTTTTGCATGTATTGGCACGGTGTGGCTACCGTACACAATGACCTTTCCAGGTAGGCATACATCACTGCTCATGACCAAAGAAGTTTAGTGTGTGTAGTCAATGTTCACAACTCCTAATACAAGTAAATAATGGACACAGGGAGAAACAATGGTCTGCGAATACTCGGTATCGACTAGCAAGTACAAAGACCTTTGATAAGTGGTGGCACGGTGTGGCTACCATGCACAATGACCAACAAAAGTATGCTTGTGTCACTGAATATCATAAAAAGAGTTTCACAATGTAGTCAACTTTCATTCGTACGGCTGGTCAATTGGAGCAATGGTTGATAGGTTATTCAAGCTCGAAGTTGCAAATTTTGACATCCCGTCTGTGTCATTTTGTTATGATTAAACAAACTTTGTTACCATTCATACTTTTGAAAACTACCCTCTAATATTACGCCCCCTTTTTTCATGCCCTTTACCCATAGGAACCCTTATACTGTCATTTGGACATCATATGAACACCATGTGAGTTGGCTTGGTGCTTATAGAGTTAGATTCTGGAGGAGTAGGTCCTGGATTTGAATCATGGTACGCGCAATATAGAATAGGCTCGCGACCTGGGGGGGGGGGCGGCCGTGTTGTGAAACCTCAACTCTACTTTCGAGCCTAAGCCATGGGGGGTGTCGTAATACGGTCACAAATCTGTCCTCCAGGTTGTCTAGGGAACATCCCTCTAGGGGGGTGGGAGGGAGTATTCCAGTGAAGGGACCTACGCATAACAAATCAACAGAAACTGACCTGGTGTCAAATGGATAAACCTTTTGCTATTTATTGACTGGCAAGTACAAAGCCTTTCAAGAAGTAGTGGAACGATGTGGCTATCATGCACAGTGACCAACCAGATTAGGCATGAACCTCTTATCCTGACCAAATCATTTTACTATGTGTGCTCAACATTGACAACCCATAATATGGGTCACAAATTGTCAGGGGGGGAAACAATGGTTTGGAAATACTATATAACAACTAGCAAGTATACCGACATTCAGTCAGTAGTAGCACAGTGTGGCTACCATGCACAATGACCGACCAAAGTAGGCATATGTACTGCCTTTGACCAAGGAAATCCGCTGTGTATTGTCAACGTTGACAACTCATAACAAGTCACAAATGGTCAGATGGGGAGACCATGGTTTGGGAACACCAAGTATCAAATAGCAAGCAAAAGGAGCTATAATACGTTGTGGCACGGTGTGGATACCATGCACGATGACCAACCAAGGTATGCATATGTCACTGACCATGACCAAAGAATGTCACCATGGGTGGTAAACCTTGAGAACTCATAACACGATTCACAAATGGTCAGGGTGGAAGATACTGGTTTGTGAATACTGGTCATCAACGAGCAAGTATAAATGCCTTCAATATGTAGTGGCACAGTGTGGCTACAATGCACAGTGACCAACCAAAGTAGGCATATGTCACTGACCAAGAACAAATAATTTCACTTGTGGTCAATGTTGATAACTCACAACACGAATCACATATACTCAGAGGGGGTAACAATGGTTTGGGAACACTAGCTATCAACAAGAAAGCACAGAGACCTTCAATCTGTATTGACACAGCATGGTAACCATGTACAGTGACAAACCAAAGTAGGCATGTGTCACTAACCATGACCAAAAGAATTTCAGAGTGTGTGGTCAACGTTGAAAACGCATAACATGAGTCGCAAATGGTCAGAGGGGGAAACAATGGGTTGGGAACACTTGTTATCAAATAGCAAGTAGAAAGATTCTCAACAAGTAGTAGTACGGTGTGGCTAGCGTGCACAGTGACCAACCAAAGGATGCATATGTCCTTGTCTATGACCAAAGAAGTCCACTATGTGTGGTCAACATTGACAACTCATAACACCAGTCACAAATGGTCAGAGGGAGAGACAATGGTTTGAGAACCCTAAGTATTGACTATAAAGGACAAAGAACTTCAATACGTAGTGGCACGGTGTGGCTTATATGCACACCAAACAACCAAACTAGGCATATGTCATGAACCATGAGGAAAGCATTTCAATATGGGTGGTCAACATTCAATAACCATAACACAAGTCACAAATGGTCAAAGGGGGAAACAATGGTCTATGAATATCAGTTTGTAACTAGCAAGTACAGCAACCTTCAATCAGTTTGAGCACGATGTGGCTACCATGCACAACGACCGATCAAAGTAGGCTTCTGTACTACCTTTGACCAAAGAATTCCGCTGTTTGTGGTCAGCGTTGAAAACTCATAAAAGGAGTCGCAAATGGTCAGAGGGGGAGACCATGGGTTGGGAACACCATGAATCAACTAGCAAGCACAAAGACCTTCAATACGTTGTGGCACGGTGTGGATACCATGCAGGATGACCAACCAAAGAAGGCATATGTCACTGACCATGACCAAATAATGTCACTAAGTGTGGTAATCCTTGACAACTCATAACACGATTCACAAATGGTCTGGGTGGAAAATAATGGTTTGTGAATACTAGTTATCGACTAGCAAGTACAAATACCTTCAATATGTAGTGGCACAGCGTGGCTACCATGCACATTGACAAACCAAAGTATGCATATGTCACTGACCATGACCAACAAGTTCCAGTTCATGTGGTCAGCGCTGACAACTCACAACACAAGTCACTGATAGTCATAGGGGGGTAACATTGGTTTGGGAATACTAGCTATCAACTAGAAAGCACAGAGACCTTCAATACGTAGTGACACGGCATGGTAACCACGTACAGTGACAAACCAAACTAGGCATATGTCACTAACCATGACCAAAGAATTTCAATATGGGTGGTCAACGTTCACAACCAATAACATGAGTCACAAATGGTCAGAGAGGGAAAACATGGTTTCAGAACACTATGTATCTTCTAGCAAGTACAAATATTTTTCAAATGTATTGGCACGGTGTGGCTACCGTGCACAATGACCTACCGAAGTATGCATACATCACTGCTCATGACCAAAGAATTTAGTGTGTGGGGTCAGCGTCCACAACTCATAATACAATTCAAAAATGGGCAGAGGGAGAACTCATTATACGAGTCACAAATGGTCAGAAGGGAAAACAATGGTTTAGGAACACCAAGCATCAAATAGCAAGCACAAGGAGTTATAATACGTTGTGGCACGGTGTGGATACCATGCACAATGACCAACCAAGGTATGCATATGTCACTGACCATGACCAAAGAATGTCACCATGTGTGGTCAACCCTGACAACTCATAACACGAGTCACAAATGGTCGATCGCAGGACCTGTTGTCCCTAAGTCCAACAATGCTATCCGTTGTGCTACACTTCTGGTGTCTCGCTTGGACTTGCACCACCAACAAGGTCTGAGGGACTTACTCCAAGGGAGCAGTGCATGCCCAACCTGTCCATCAGGCCATAGTAGTGGCCATGGGGCATAGAAGAACAACATCTCCCTTGCACCTGAGGCCACCTGCTGTGGTAGTTTTTCTTCGGCATGAACCTGTAGTTCTAGGTTGTGTATGTGCATGTATGTTTTCTCAGTCTTTAGTTCTCATCTCTTGCATCCACCATGCCGACTTTTCGAGCACCTGCACCATGCAAGTCGATGTCTAGCGGCTTTGTCAAGAAGTTGGCAAGCATTTTCTTGGTTGCGACGTGCTCACGTTCCACGACACCCTTGGCGATAAGGTCACGTGAGTAGTGGTACCGAATATCGATGTGCTTTGTACGCCAGGAGATCATGTCTTCCACTGCCGTAGCCATGGCACTTTGGTTGTCGATGCAGATGACCGTTGCTTCCTCTTGTGGTGCCTTGATCTCATCAAGCAAACAGCAAAGCCACTGTGTTTTCTTGCACACTTCGGAGAGTGCAATGTACTCTGCCTCGGCAGTAGAAAGCGAGACGCAGTCCTGCTTCCTGCTTGTCCACAAGACCGCACCACCATTGAGAAGACTGAAAAACCCTGAGGTGGACTTCCTGTCATCAATCCATCCTCCCCAGTCCGCGTCAGTGTAGCATGTCAGTTGCAGCAAGTCTGATCCTTCTAGGCCTCAAAACCAAAGTCCGACATGCCGAGTCTTTTTGAGGTAGAAAAAACTCTGCTTCACAAACAATTCTGCTCACCTGACCCACTTCATAAGCAATGTCAGGTCGTGATCCCACCATTGCATACATGAGGCTTCCAACGGCGAACTGGTATGGAATGTTTTGCATCTTCCGCCGGTGTGCCTCATTGCTAGGTGACATGGAGGAGGAGAGCTTGCAGTCGGAGGGCATGGGGGTGCTGACGGGCTTGCAGTCCTCCATGTTGTAGCGCTTCAAGATGTCCATGGTGTACTTGATCTGGTTGAGCTCGATGGTGCCTGCTTTGTGGTGCGGTGAACAGCAATCCTGAAGTAGTACTCGAGAGGTCCCATGTCATTCATCTTAAATCTGCCAGCCAGATTTTTCTTGAGGTCCGTGAGGGCCTCCTGCGAGGAAGAACACATGATCAGATCATCCACGTACAACGCCACAAGTAGCAAGCCACGTTCGTCCTCCCGCACATAGACGCTAGGGTCATTCTTGCAATGTGTGAAGTAGATCTCAGCCATGAAGCTGTCCATCTCCTTGTACCAGATCGGTGGGGCCTGTTTCAGCCCATACAACGCCTTCACCAGCTTGTACACCTTACCATCGGGTACTTTGACACCTTCCGGTACCTCCATTAGCACATCCTTCTCGAGCTTCCCATAAAGGAAGGCTGTCTTCACATCCATCTGGTGGATCTCAAGGTCTTTGGCGGCAGCGACAGCAAGCAGGTATCTGATGGAGGCAAACGTGACGACCGGTGCAAAGGTCTCATCGTACTCAGACCCTACGCGCTGTGAGAACCCTTTTTCCACGACCCTTGCCTTGTACTTGTCGAGGCTATCATCTTGCTTCCACTCCAACATGAGCACCCACTTTGAGCCCACATGTGAGCATTAGGCGGTCTGTCCACCAGCACCCATGTGCCATTTTCTTCGATGGACGTGAGCTCGCTGTCCACTGCCTCCTTCCACTTGGCCGCATCGGGCCTTGCCAGCGCCTCAGCCACAGTGAGCGGCTCTCCTGGAGCCAAATAGGACCAGCTCAGTGCAGTCCAGCTTCCAGTGTCAGCGTCGTACTTTGGAGTTTGTTTTCTTTATCGTGTGATGCGGCGTTGCATTGTTGGTGGATGTCTGCCATGCTGTTACTCCTTTAGTGTCGGCTGCCCTGGAGTTAAGTTTTCCTCTTTTGAAGAGCCACTGGCCTCAGAGGCCTTGAATGTCTCCGACTCTTTGTTGGAGCTCGTCGTTGCGTCAGCCTGCGCATCCGCTCCCCCTGGCACACCACTCTTCTTCACAGCCTGCCGCACTGGCACCACTTGCCAGTTTTCAGGAGCTTGATCTCCTGACTCTAGTAGCACCAACCACTCTCCCTGTATTGGAGTTTCCGTGGGATCAAGCATCTCTTCCTTGCTTGGTTTCCTCTCGTGAAAGGTTACATCCCGGCTGGTGACGAGTCTTCTTCCTGCCAGGTCCCACAAGCGATATGTCTTGTGGGCCGTCTCATAGCCCACCATGATGCACTTTTGTGCTCTTGAATCCAGCTTGCTGGCACCCTCACCCGCCTGGACCTTTGCACATGCGACGCAGCCAAACACTTTCAGGTGTGATGCGTCCGGCTTCTTCCCTGCCCAAACTTAGTGTGGCGTCATCTGTTGCTTGCCCTTCTTCTTTTCGCGCCTGCCCAGAGCAGCCGCGGGAGTCAGGTTGACAAGATAGCATGCCGCTCTTGCCGCTTGCGCCCACAACCACGGTGGAAGCTTTGCATCAAAGAGCATGCTACGCACCATGCCGAGGATGGTCTGATTCATCCATTCGGCAACACCATTGCTCTGCGGCGTGTAAGCGTTATGGGCTGGTGGTTGATCCCATGTTGCCGCAACCAGCCCTTGCATGCCTCGTACTCTCCGCCGTTGTCGCTCTGCATCCCTTTGACTTACTTTCCGGTCTGCCACTCCACCATGGCGACAAACTCTTGCAACGTTTCTCTGACATCTCCCTTTGATTTGAGAAAGAAGATCCACACCTTACGGCTGTGGTCATCTATGAAGGTCAGAAAATACTTGCTACCACCGTTTGACGCCGTGCAAAAGGGTCCACACAAGTCGCTGTGAATCAGGTCAAGGGCTCATTCTGCGCGGTGACTATTGCGCTCAAAGCGCGTTCGTTTGGTCTTGCCTCGGAGGCAAGGTTCACACAGGCTGCCATACCCAACCGCATCCTTCTTGCACCCATCCATGCCACAGACCAGCTGTTGTTGCTGAATGACTTGGAGCGTGCTGTTTGCAACGTGCCCAAAGCGTCTGTGCCGCAGATCAACGTCTTCGTCCTTTGCGATAGAGGTTGCTTTTTCAGTTCTCGTTGGTGTGCTCTCCTGTGTTGGTGCCGAGACCACTGCCTCCACTGCACCCGCATGACCCTCCTCTTCCGAGGTCTTTGCTTCCATTGTCTACAATACGTAGAGTCCGTCAACCCGTGGAACCTGTGCCACGAGATCTTTGTTGGCATAGAGGACCTTGATTTCCTCGTTCATGGCGATGACCGCCTTCTTCTGTGTGAATACCACTGTCATGTCGTTGTCCGTTATCTTTGACATAGACAGAAGGTTTGTCGCAAAGGAGGGCATGTAGACGACGTCACGTAGCCGTAGATCCTTCCCTGCACCATTAGGGTTGATGCTCACCAACTTGTCTCCCACGCCCTTTGCATTGACGACATTGCCGTTTGCACATCTGAACCGCCAATCGGTGGGGCTGATGGAGACAAATATAGCCTGGTTGTTGCTGGAGTGATGATCGGTGTCGGAGTCGAGCCCAAAAGCTCCTGGCCCGAGCAGCGCCACTCCTTTTGCTGGAGGCATGCTCTGTGCCATCATGTCGGTGGCTTCTTTGCCACCCTTTTTTTTGCCTTTGTTCCCGCTCCTTCCGCCGTCTTCCTTCTTTGGCGACCTGCACTCTCTTCCCCAGTGCCCAGGTTTACCGCAGTTGCGGCAGTTATCCTGTCGCTTGGGAGCCTTGCCGCCATTGTTGCGTCCGCCACCATTGCTTTTGTTGCCGCCTTTCTGACCAGAGGCTGACCCTTCGCTCCCGCGGCCACCATAGCGTGCGACATAGGCTGAGAAGCTAGCCTCACTTCCGCTGCGGTGCATGGCCTCGTTTCGCACGTACTCAGACACTGCCGTGTACGTCAGGTCGTCCTCCTTCCAGCCACCCATGACGGTGATCATTGGGCTCCAGCTCTCCAGTAGCGCCATGAGGAGGATCATGGCTTGCATGTTCTCGTCAAGGTCCCAGTTCATCTGGTGGGCCTTGCCAAGGAGTCCTTCAAACTCCTGTAGGAAATCGGGGATTGATTTACCCTCATTCACCTGCATGTTGATCAGCCGTTGTAGGATTAATAGTCTGTTTGTGAGGGACGTGGGTTGGTGCACGCGCTTGAGCTTGTCGTACGCTCTGGAAGCCAGCGTATACCCGGCAATGATGGGAACAAACTTCTTGGCTATCGCATTGCTGAGGAATGACATGACAATATCATGTCCATCCATCCATGCCTCATGCTGAGATGTGCCTTTCGCAAGAACCTGCTCCTCTCCCTCCTGTAGCGTGATGAAGCCGTGCACTTTCATCGCCAGCTCACACTGCCATCTCCAAAGGGGGAAGTCAATCCCCTCAAAAATGGGGATTCCTCCGAGGGGTCCAAGACCTTGCGGCAGTGACGTAGCACTCACATTTGCTCCAGTGGTCTACCCTGTGGTAGCCACAGTTGAGCTTGAGGACTGCTCTGCGGCATCCCCCACTCTTCGCGAAGGGTCAACCATTTTTGTTGCCCTTGTATGCTTCCCACGTCTCTGCTGCGTTGAGGCCGATGCAGGCTGATGTTAGTTTATGTCTGCTACCGGCTTTAGGATGCAGATCCGTTGCTTACCCCTCCAGCCGATGTTCACCTGTAGACAGAGAATACATCTACACCAACACACCCAGGGTCTTGCCACCAAGGGCAGAGCTTGTCCTGGTTGGGACACAAGGGTCGTGCCTCCAAAGGTAGAGCNCCTTGTATGCTTCCCACGTCTCTGCTGCGTTGAGGCCGATGCAGGCTGATGTTAGTTTATGTCTGCTACCGGCTTTAGGATGCAGATCCGTTGCTTACCCCTCCAGCCGATGTTCACCTGTAGACAGAGAATACATCTACACCAACACACCCAGGGTCTTGCCACCAAGGGCAGAGCTTGTCCTGGTTGGGACACAAGGGTCGTGCCTCCAAAGGTAGAGCTTGTCCTTAGTCCCTGTGTGCAAAGTGCAGACCAAGCCGTTGGAGCTAATGAAGCTGATGGAGCTGATAGAGCTGGTGGAGCCGGCGTGTGCACTTGGAGGAGCATCTAAGGCCAGATTGTGTAATTAGAATGAGGAATGAGCCTGGTACATATTGTCCTAGGCCAGGCTTCTAAGGTGTGTGGATAGTGATTCTTTTGGGGTTGTCACTCCACACCACCTCACCAGTCCGCCAAATTGGCACATCCACTGACCGCCAATTGGCGCAATCTCATCATGCATGGAGAAATGTCTAAGAAACTTCCCCTGTGCTAGAAGGTCAAAAAACCTCCTACGCACATCAAGGCTCGATCGCATGACCTTTTGTCCCTATGTCCAACATGCTATCCGTTGCGCTACATTTCTAGTGTCTCACTTGGACTTGCACCACGAACAAGGTCTGGTCGACTTACTCGAAGGGAGCAGAGCATGCCAAACATGACCGTCAAGCCATAGTAGTGGCCATGGGGCATAGAAGAACAACAAACACCAGGTATCAACTGGAAAGCACAAGGACCTTCAATAAGTTGTGGCACGGTGTGGATACAATGCACAATGACCAACCAAAGTAGGCATATGTCACTGACCATGACCAAATAATGTCACTAAATGTGGTAAACTTTGACAAACCATGAAACGAATCACAAATGGTCAGGGTGGAAGACAATGGGTTGTGAATACTAGTTATTGACTAGCAAGTACAAATACCTTCAATAGGTAGTGGCACAGCGTGGCTACCATGCACGGTGACCAACCAAATTATGCATATGTCACTGACCATGACCAACGAATTTCACTTCATGTGGTCAGCGTTGACAACTCACAACACGAACCACCGATAGTCAGAGGGGGGTAACAATGGTTTGGGAACACTAGCTATCAACTAGAAAGTACAAAGACCATCAATACGTTGTCACACGGCGTGGTAACCATGTACAGTGACAAACCAAACTAGGCATATGTCAGTGACCATGACCAACGAATTTCAATATGGGTGGTCAACGTTCAGAATCCATAACATGAGTCACAAATGGTCAGAGGGGGAAAACATGGTTTCAAAACACTATGTATCTTCTAGCAAGTACAAGGATTTTTCGTATGTATTGGCACGGTGTGGCTACCGTCCACAATGACCTATCCAAGTAGGCATACATCACTGCTCATGACCAAAGACGTTTAGTGTGTGTGGTCAACGTTCACAACTCATAATACAAGTCAAAAATGGGCAGAGGGAGAAACAATGGTTTGGGAATACTTGGTATTGACTAGCAAGTATAAATACCGTCTGTAAGCGGTGGCACGGTGTGGCTATCATGCACAATGACCAACCAAAGTATGCGTGTGTCACTGCATATCATCAAAAGAGTTTCACTGTGTGTAGTCAACTTTCCTTCTTACGGCTGGTCAATCAGATAAATGAATGAAAGGTTATTCAAGCTCGAAGTTGCAAAATTTGAAATTCCGTCTGAGTAAAATTTTTATGATTAAACAAATTTTGTTATCATTCATACTTTTGAAAACTACCCGCTAATCTTAATACCCCTTGTTTTATGCTCTTTACCCATAGGAACCCTTATAATGTCTTTTTGACATCATATGAACACCATGTGACTTGGCTTAGTGCTTATAGAGTAAGATTCTGGAGCAATATGTCCTGGGTTTGAATCCTGGTACGCGCAATATATATTAGGCTTGCGACCTTGGGGGAGGGGGGGGGGGACGGCCGTGTTGTGATACCTCAACTCTACCTTTGAGCCTAAGCCGTGGGGGGGGGGGGGTAAGGGGGGTGTCATAATGCGGTTGCAAATCTGTCCTCCATGTCGTCCACGGAATATCCCTCTTGGGGGTTGGGAGGGAGTATTCCAGTGAAGGCACCTACCCGCAACAAATAAAAAAAACCGACCTGGTGTCAATGGGAGAAACCTTTTGCTATTTAATGACTAGCAAATACAAAGACATTCAACAAGTAGTGAAACCGTGTGGCTACCATGCACAATGACGAACCAGATTAGGCATGTGCCACTTACCATGACCAAATAATTTTACTATGTGTGGTCAACGTTGACAACCCATAACATGGGTCACAAATTGTCAGACGAGGAAACAATGGTCTGGGGATACTAGATACCAGCGAGCAAGTACAACGACCTTCAGTCAGCCATAGCACGGTGTGGCGACCATGCACAATGACCGACCAAAGTAGGCATATGTACTGCCTTTGACGAAAACAATCCGCTGTGTGTGGTCAACGTTGACAACTCATAACACGAGTCACACATGGTCACAGGGGGAAACAATGGTTTGGGATCACCAAGTATCAACTAGCAAGCACAAGGAGCTACAATAAGTTGTGGCACGGTGTGGATACCATGCACGATGACCAACCGAAGTAAGCATATGTCACTGACAATGACCAAATAATGTCACGAATGGTGATAAACTTTGACAACTCATAACACGAGTCACAAATGGTCAGGGTGGAAGAGAATGGCATGCTAATACTAGCTATTAAATAGCAAGTACAAATACCTTCAATATGCAGTGGCACAGCGTGGCTACCATGCAAAGTGACTAACCAAAGTATGCATATGTCACTGACCATGACCAATGATTTTCACTTCACGTGGTCAGCATTGAAAACTTACAACACGAGTCACAGATAGTCAACGGGGGGTAACAATGGTTTGGGAACACAAGCTATTAGCTAGATAGCACAAATACCTTTAATATGTAGTGACACGGCGTGGTAACCATGTACAGTGACAAACCAAAGTAGGCATATGTAACCAGCCATGACCAAACGAATTTCACAGGGTGTGGTCAATATTGAAAACTCATAACACGAGTCACAAATGGTCAGAGGGGGAAACAATGGGTTGGGAATACTAGTTGTCAACTAGCAAGTACAAAGAACTTCAACAAGCAGTGACGCGGGTTGGCTAACGTGCACTGTGTCCAACCAACGGATGAATACGTCATTAACTATGACCAAAGAAATCTAGTATGCATGGTCAACATTGACAGCTCATAACACAAGTCACAGATGGTCAGAGGGAGAGACAATGGTTTGGGAACCATATGCATGGACTAGAAAGGACAAATAGCTTCAATACGTAGTGGCAAGGTGTGGCTACTTTGCACAACAAACAACCAAACTAGGCATATGTCACTGACCATGACCAAAGAATTTCAATATGGGTGAGCAAGGTTCACCAACCATTACACGAGTCACAAACGGTCAGGGGGGGGGGAACAATGGTTTGGGAATATCAGTTCTCAACTAGCAAGTTCAACGCCCTTCAATCAGTAGTATAACGGTGTGGCTACCATGCACAATGACCGACCAAAGTAGGCATATGTACTACCTTTTGCCAAAGAAATCCGCGGTGTGTGGTCAACGTTGACGACTCATAATACGAGTAAGAAATGGTCAGAGGGGGAAATAATGGCTTCGGAACACCAAGTATCAAATAGTAAGCACAAGGAGCTTCAATACATTATTGCACAGCGTGGATACCATGCACGATGACCAAGCAAAGTAGGCATATGTCACTGACCACGACCAAATAATGTCACTAAGTGTGGTAAACTTTGACAACTCATAGCAGGAGTCACAAATGGTCAGGGTGGAAGATAATGGTTTGTGAATACTAGTTATTTACTAGCAAGTACAAATACCTTCAATATGCAGTGGCACAGGGTGGCTACCATGCAAAGTGACCAACCAAAGTATGCATATGTCAGTCACCATGAACAAAGAATTTCACTTCATGTGGTCATCGTTTACAACTCACAACATGCGTCATAGATATTCAAAGGGGGTAAGAATGGTTTGGGAATACTACTTATCAACAATAAACACACAAACCTTCAATACGTAGTGACACGGCGTGGTGACCATGTACACTGACAAACCAAAGTAGGCATATGTCACTACCCATGACCAAAAGAATTTCACAGTGTGTGGTCAACGTTGAAAACGCATAACACGAGTCACAAATGGTCAGAGGGGGAAACAATGGGTTGGGAGCACTAGTTATCAACTAGAAAGTAGAAATATTTTCAACAAGTAGTGGCACAGTGTGGCTAGCGTGCAAAGTAACCAACCAAAGGATGCATATGTCCTTTACTATGAACGAAGAAGTCCACTATGTGTGGTCAACATGGAAAACTCACATCACAAGTCACAAATGGTCAGAGGGAGAGACAATGGTTTGGGAACCCTATGTATTGACTAGAAAAGACAAATAACTTCAATACTCAGTGGCACGGTGTGGCTACTATGCACACCAAACAACCAAAGTAGGCATATGTCACTGACCATGACCAAAGAATTCAATATGGGTGGTCAACATTCACCAACCATAACACCAGTCACAAGCGGTCAGAGGGGCAAACAATGGTTTGGGAATATCAATTCTCAACTAGCAAGTACAGGGACCTTCAATCAATATAAGCACTGTGTGGCTACCATGCACAATGACTGACCAAATGTAGGCATGTGTACCGCCTTTGACCAAAGAAATCCACTGTGTGTGGACAGCGTTGACAACTCATAATACGAATCACAAATAGTCAGAGGGGGAAACAATGGTCTGGGAACATAAGGTATCAACTAGCAAGCACAAGGACCTTCAACAAGTTGTGGCACAGTGTGGATACCACGCACGATGACCAACCAAAGTAGGTATATGTCACTGACCATGACCAAATAATGTCACCAAGTGTGGTAAATGTTGACAGCTCATAGCACGAGTCACAAATGGTCGGAGTGGAAGTCAATGGTTAATGAATACTAGTCATCAAGTAGCAAGTACAACTACCTTCAATATGTAGTAGCACAGCGTGGCTACCATGCACATTGACCAACCAGAGTATGCATATGTCACTGACCATGACCAACGAATTTCACTTCATGTGGTCAGGGTTGACAACTCACAACACGAGTCACAGATAGTCAAACGGGGGTAACAGTGGTTTGGGAACACAAGCTATTAACTATAAAGCACAAATACCTTCAATATAAAGTGACACGGCGTGGTAACCATGTACAGTGACATACCAATATAGGCATATGTCACTAACCATGACCAAACAATTTTCACAGTGTGTGGTTAATATTTATAACTCATAAGACGAGTCACCGATGATCACAGAGGGAAACAATGGGTTGGGAACACTAGTTGTCAACTAGCAAGCACAAAGTACTTCAACAAGTAGTGGCACGGTTTGGCTAGCGTGCACAGTGACCAACCAAATGATGAATATGTAACTGACTATGACCGAAGAAGTCCACTATGCGTGGTCAACATTGACAACTCATAACACGAGTCACGAATGGTCAGAGGGAGAGACAATGGTCTAGGAACCCTATGCATGGACTAGAAAGGACAAATAACTTCAATACGTAGTGTCACGGTGTGGCTATAATGCACACCAAACAACCAAATTAGGCACATGTCACTGACCATGACCAAAGAATTTCAATATGGATGGTCAACATTAACCAACCATAACACGAGTCAAAAACAGTCAGAGGGGGAAACAATGGTATGGGAATATCAGTTTTCAACTAGCAAGTACAGCACCCTTCAATCAGTAGTAGCACGGTGTGGCTACCATGCAGAATGGCCGACCAAATTAGGCAGATGTTCTGCTTTTGATCAAAGAAATCTGCTGTGTGTGGTCAACGTAGACAACTCATAATATGAGTCACAAATAGTCAGAGGGGGAAACAATTGTTTGAGAACACCAGGTATCAACTAGCAAGCACAATGACCTTCAATGCGTTGTGGCACGGTGTGGATACCATGCACGGTGACCAACCAAGATATGCATATGTCACTGACCATGACCAAAGAATGTTTCCATGTGTGGTAAACTTTCACAGCTCATAACGCGAGTCAAAAATAGTTGGCGTGGAAGATAATGGTTTCTAAATACTAGTTATCAAGAAGCAAGTACAAATACCCTCAATATGTACTGGCACGGTTTGGCTACAATGCACAATGACCAACAAAAGTATTCATATGTCACTGACCATGACGAAAGATTTTGACTTCATGTTGTCAATGTTGACAACTCACAACACAAGTCACATATATTCAGAGGGGCTAACAACGGGTTGGAACACTAGCTATTGGCTAGAAAGCACAGAGACCTTCGACACGTAGTGACACGGTGTGGTATCCATGTGCAGGGACAAACCAAAGTAGGCATATGTCACTAACCATGACCGAACGGATTTCACAGTGTGTGGTCAACGTTGAAAACTCATAACACGAGTCAAAAATGATCAGTTGGGGAAACCATGGGTTGGGAACACTAGTTATCAACTCGCAAGTAGCAAGATTCTCAACAAGTAGTGGTAGGGTGTGGCTATCATGCTCAGTGATCAACCAAATGATGCATATGTCACTCACTATGACCAAAGAATTCCACTATGTGTGGTCAACATTGACAACTCATAACACGAGTTACGAATGGTCAGAGGGAGAGACAATGGTTTGGGAACCCTGTGTATTGACTAGAAAGGACAAAAAACTTTGATACGTAGTGGCATGGTGTGGCTAATATACACACCAAACTACCAAACTAGGCATATGTGACTGACCATGACCAGAGAATTTCATGATGGGTGGTCAACGTTGACCAACCATAACACGAATCACAAACGGTCAGGGAAGAAAACAATGCTATGGGAATATCAGCTATCAACTAGCAAGTACAACGACCTTCCGTCAGTAGTAGCACGGTGTCGCTACCATGCACAATGGGAGACCAAAGTAGGCATATGTACTGCCTTTGACAAAAGAAATCCACCGCGTGTGGTCAACATTGACAACTCATAATAGGAGTCACAAGTGGTCAGAGGGGGAAACAAAGCTTTGGGAACACCAAGTATCAAGTAGCAAGCACATAGAGCTTAAATCCGTTTTGGCACGGTGTGGATACCATGAACGATGACCAACCAAAGTAGGCATATGATACTGATCATAACCAAATAATGTCACTAAGTGTGGTAAACGTTGACACGTCATAACACGAGTCACAAATGGTTAGAGTGGAAGACAATGGTTTGTCAATACTAGTTATCGAGTAACAAGTACAAATACCTTCAATATGTAGTAAGACAGCGTGGCTAACATGTGTAGTGACCAACCAAAGTATGCATGTGTCACAGTCCATGACCAATGAATTTCACTTCATGTGGTCAGCGTTGAAAACTCACAACACAAGTCACGGATAGTCAAGGGGGGGGGGGGTTACCAATGATTTGGGAAGACTAGCTGTTAACTACAAAGCACAAGTACCTTCAATATGTAGTGACACCGTCTGGTAACCATGTAAACGGACAAACCAAAGTAGGCATATGTCACTAACCATGACCAAACGGACTTCACAGTGTGTGGTCAATGTTGAGAACTCATAACACGAGTCACAAATGGTCAGTGGGGGAAACTATGGGTTGGGAGCACTAGTTATCAACTAGCAAGTAGAAAGATATTCAACAAGTAGTGGCACGGTATGGCTAGCATGCACAGTGACCAACCAGATGATGCATATGTCAATGGCTATGACCGAAGAAGTCCACTATGTGTGGTCAACATTGACAACTCATAACATGAGTCACAAATGGTCAGAGGGAGAGACGATGGTGTGGGAACCCTAAGTTTCTACTAGAAAGAACAAAGAACTTCAATACGTAGTGGCACGGTGTGGCTAATAAACACACCAAACAACCGAACTAGGCATATGTCACTGACCATGACCAGAGAATTTCAATATGGGTGGTCCACGTTGACCAACCATAACATGAGTCACAAACGGCCAGGGGAGGACACAATGCTATGGGAATATCAGTTCTCAACTAGCGAGTACAGCGACCTTCAGTCAGTATTAGCACAGTGTGGCTACCATGCACAATGACCGACCAAAGTAGGCATATGTACTACCTCTGACCAAAGAAATCCGCAGTGTGTGGTCAACGTTAACAACTCATAATACGAGTCACAAATGGTTAGAGGATGAAACAATGGTTTGGGAACACCAAGTATCAAATTGCAAGCACAAGGAGCTTCAATACGTTGTGGCACGGTGTGGATACCATGCACGATGACCAACCAAAGTAGGCATATGTCACTGACCATGACCAAATAATGTCACTAAGTGTGGTGAACTTTGGCAACTCTTAACACGAGTCACAAATGTTCAGGGTGGAAGGTTATGGTTTGTGAATACTAGTTATCAACTAGTAAGTGCAAATACCTTCAATATGTAGTGGCACAATGTGGCTACATTGCACATTGACCAACCGAAGTATGCATATGTTACTCACCATGAACAAAGAATTTCACTTCATGTGGTCAACATTTACAGCTCACAACACGAGTCACAGATAGTCAGAGGGGGCTAACAATGGTTTGGGAACACTAGCTATCAACAAGAAAGCACAAAGACATTTGACACGTAACGACACCACGTGGTAACCATGTACCGTGACCAAACAAAGTAGGAATATGTCACAAACCATGACCAAACGGATTTCACAGTGTATGGTCAACGTTGAAAACTCATAACACGAGTCACAAATGGACAGTGGGGAAAACCATGGGTTGGGATCACTAGGTATCAACTAGCAAGTAGACACATTTTCAACAAGTAGTGGCACGGTGTGGCTAGCATGCACAGTGACCAACCAAAGGATGCACCCGTCACTGACTATGACCGAATATGTCCACTATGTATTGTCAACATTGACAACTCATAACACGAGTCACACATGATCAGAGGGAGAGACAATGGTTTGGGAACCCCATGTATTGACTGGAAGGGACAAAGAACTTCAATACAAAGGGACACTGTGTGGCTACTATGCACACCAAACAACCAAACTAGGCATATGTCACTGACCATGATGAAAGAATTTCATTGTAAGTGGTCAACATTCACCAACCATAACAAGAGTCACAAATGGTCAGAGGGGGAAACAATGGTCTGTGAATATCAGTTCTCAACTAGCAAGTACAGCGACCTTCAATCAGTATAAGCACGGTGTGGCTACCATGCACAATGACCAACCAAAGTAGGCATTTGTACTACCTTTGACCAAATAAATTCACTGTGTGAGGTCAGCGTTGACAACTCATAATAGGAGTCACAAATGGTCAGAGGGGGAGACAACGGTTTGGGAACACCAGGTATCGACTAGCAAGCACAAGGACCTTCAATAAGTTGTGGCACGGTGTGGATAACATGCACGATGACCAACCAAAGTACGCATATGTCACTGACCATGACCAAATAATGTCACTAAGTATGGTAAACTTTGACAACTCATAACACGAGGAACAAATGGTCAGAGTGGAAGACTATGGTTAGTGAATACTAGACATCGAGTATCAAGTACAAATACCTTCAATATGTAGTGGCACAGCGTGGCTACCATGCACAATGACCAACCAAAGTATGCATATGTCACTGACCATGACCAAGGACTTTCACTTCATGTGGTCAGTATTGAAAACTCACAACACGATTCACACATAGTCAAATGGGGGGTAATATTGGTTTGGGAACACTAGCTATTGACTAGAAAGCAAAAAAACCTTCAATACGTAGTGACACGGCGTGGTAACCATGTACAGTGACAAACCAAAGTAGGCCTTTGTCACTAACCATGACCAAACGAATTTCACAGCGTGTGTTCAACGTTAAAAACTCATCACACGAGTCACAAATGATCAGAGGGGGAAACAATGGGTTATGAACACTAGTTATCAACTAGCAAGTACAAGGAACTTCAAAAAATAGTGGCACGGTGTGGCTAGCGTGGACAGTGACCAACCAAAGGATTAATACGTCACTATCTATGACCGAAGAAGTCCACGATGCATGGTCAACATTGACAACTCATAACACGAGTCACGAATGGTCAGAGGGAGACACAATGGTTTGGGTACCCTATGCATGGACTAGGAAGGACAAATAATTTCAATATGTAGTGGCACGGTGTGGCGAGCATGCACACCAAACATCCGTAGTAGGCATATGTCACTGACGATGACCAGCAATTTCAATATAGGTGGTCAACGTTGAACAACCATAACTCGAGTCACAAACACTGAGGGGAGGAAACAATGATGTGTGAATATCAGCTCTCAACTAGCAAGTACAGCAACCTTCAGTCGGTAGTAGCAAGGCGTGGCTATCATGCACAATGACCGACCAAAGTTGGCATATGTACTGCCTTTGACGAAAGAAATCCGATATTTCTGGTCAACGTCCACAACTCGTAATACAAGTCACAAATGGTCAGAGGGGGAAACAATGGGTTGGGAACAACCAGAATCAAAAAGCAAGCACAAGGAGCTACAATACCTTGTGGCATGGTGTGGATATCGACCAACCAAAGTACGCATATGTCACTGTCCATGACCAAGGAATTTCACTTCATGTGGTCAATGTTGACAACACACAAAACGAGTCACATATATTCAGAGAGGGTAACAATGGTTTGGAAACACTAGCTATCAACAAGAAAGCACAGAGACCTTCAATATGCAGTGACAGGGTGTGGTAACCATGTACAGGGACAAACCAAAGTAGGCATATGTCACTAACCATGACCGAAGAAGTCCACTATGTGTCGTCAACACTGACAGCTCATAACACGAGTCACAAATGGTCAGAAAGAGATACAATGGGCTGGAAACCCTATGTATCTACTAGAAAGGACAAAGAACTTCAAAATGTAATGGCACGATGTGGCTAATATGCACACCAAACAACCAAACTAGGCATATGTCACTGACCATGAGCAGAAAATTTCAATATGGGTGGTCAACACTGACCAACCATAACATGCGTCACAAACAATCAGGGGAGGAAACAATGCTATGGGAATGTACACCCTGACTATGCTTATGGTCAGGGTGGAAGGTGAAGGTTTGTGAATACTAGTTAATGACTAGTAAGTACAAATACCTTCAATATGTAGTGGCATAGCGTGGCTACAATGCACAGTGACCAACCAATGTACGCATATGTCACTGACCATGAACAAAGAGTTCCACTGCATGTGGTCAATGTCGACAACTCACAACACGAGTCACATATACTCAAAGGGGTAACAATGGTTTGGGAACACTAGCTGTCAACAAGAAAGCACGGAGACCTTCAATGCGTAGTGACACGACGTGGTAACCATGTATTGTGACAAACAAAAGAAGGCATATGTCACTAACCATGACCAAACGGATTTCACAGTGTGTGGTCAACGTTGAAAACATATAACACGAGTCACAAATGGTCAGTGGGGGAAACCATGGGTTGGGAACACTAGTTATCAACTAGCGGGTAGAAATGTTTTCATCAAGTAGTAGCACGGTGTCGCTAGTGTGCACAGTGACCAACCAAAGGATGCATATGTCACTGACTATGACCGAAGAAGTCCAGTATGTGTGGTCAACATTGACAACTCTTAACACGAGTCACAAATGGTCAGAGGGAGAGACAATGGTTTGGGAACCATATGTATCGACTATAAAGGACAAAGAATTTCAATACGTAGTGGCACGGTGTGGCTACTATGTATACCAAACAACCAAAGTAGGCATATGTCACTGACCATGACCAAATAGTTTCAACATGGGTGGTCAACATTCACCAACCATAACACAAGTCACAAATGGTCAGAGGGGGAAACAATGGTCTGGGACTATGAGTTCCTCAACTAGCAAGTACAGAGACCTTCAATCAGTATATGCACGATGTGGCTACCATGTACAATGACCGACCAAAGTAGGCATATGTACAGCCTTTGAGCAAAGAAATCCGCTGTGTGTGGTCAGCGTTGACAACTCATAATAGGAGTCACAAATGGTCAGAGGGGGAGACAATGGTTTGGGAACACCAGGTATTAACTAGAAAGCACAAGGACCTTCAATAAGTTGTGGCATCGTGTGGATACCATGCACGATGACCAACCAAAGAAGGGATATGTCACTGACCATGACCTACTAACGTCACTAAGTATGGTAAACTATGACAATACATAACACGAGTCATGACTGTGCAAGTGCAAATACCTTCAATATGTAGTGGCACAGCGTGGCTACCATGTAAAGTGACCAACCAATGTATGCATGTGTCACTGACCATGAACAACAAATTACACTTCATTTGGTCAGCGTTGACAACTCACAACACGAGTCATAGATAGTAAAAGGGGGGTAACAATGGTTCAGGGACACAATGTATTAACTAGAAATCACAAATATTTTCTATATGTAGTGACACCACCTGCTAACCATATATAGGGACAAACCAAAGTAGGCATATGTCACTAACCATGACCAAACGGATTTCACTGTGTGTGATCAACGTTGAAAACTCATAACACAAGTCACAAATGGTGGGGGAAACCATGGGTTGGGAACATTAGTTATCAACTAGCAAGTAGAATGATTTTCAAGAAGTAGTGGCACAGTGTGGCTAGCGTGCACGGTGACCAGCCAAAGGATGCATATGTCACTTACTTTGACCGAATAAGTCCACTATGTGTGGTCAATATTGACAACTCATAACACGAGTCACAAATGGTCAGAGGGACAGACAGTGCTTTGGGAACCCTATACATCTACTAGAAAGGAAGAAGAACTTCAATACGTAGTGGCACGGTGTGGCTAATATGCACACAGAACAACCAAACTAGGCACATGTCACTGACCATGACCAGAGAATTTCAATATGGGTGGTCAACATTGACCAACCATAACACGAGTCACAAACGGACAGGGGAGGAAACAATGCTATGGGAATATCAGTTATCAACTAGCAAGTACAACCTTCAGTCAGTAGTAGCACGGTGCGGCTACCTTGCACAATGACCTACCAAAGTAGGCATATGTACTACCTTTGACCAAAGAAATCCGCTGTGTGTGGTCAACGTTGACAACTCATGATACGAGTCACAAATGGTCAGAGGGGGAAATAATGGTTTGGGAACACCAAGTATCAAATAGCAAGCACAAGAAGCTTCAATACGTTGTAGCGCGGTGTGGATACCATGCACGATGACCAACCAAATTAGGCATATGTCAATGACCATTACCAAACAATTTCACTAAGTGTGGTAAACTTTGACAACTCATAACACGAGTCACAAATGGTCAGGGTGGAAGATAATTGTTTGTGAATACTAGTTATTGACTAGAAAGTACAAATACCTTCAATGTTAAGTGGCACGGTGTGGCTATAATGCACACTGACCAACTAAAGTATGCATATTTCACTGACAATGAACAACGAATTTCACTTCATGCATTCAATATTTACAAGTCACAACACGAGTCACAGATAGTCAGAGGAGGCCAGCAATGGTTTAGGAATGCTAGCTGTCAACAAGAAAGCACAGAGACCTTTGATATGAAATGACACGATGTGCTACCCATGTACAGTGACAAACCAAAGTAGGCATATGTCACAACCCATGACCAAATGGATTTCACAGTGTGTGGTCAACGTTGGAAACTCATAACACGAGTCACAAATGGTCAGTGGGGAAAACCATGGGTTGGGAACACTGGTGATCAACTAACAAGTAGAAAGATTTTCAACAAGTAGTGGCACAGTCTGGCTAGCGTACACAGTGACCAACTAAAGAATGCACATGTCACTGACTATGTCTGAAGAAGTCTACTATGTATGGTCAACATTAACAACTCATAACACGAGTAAAAAATGGTCAGAGGGAGAGACAATGGTTTGGGAACCATGTGCATTGACTAGAAAGGACAAAGAACTTCAATGCGTAGTGGCACGGTGTGGCTACTATGCACACCAAGGAACCAAACTAGGCATATGTCACTAACCATGATGAAAGAATTTCAATTGAAGTGGTCAACATTCACCAACCATAACACGAGTCACAAACGGTCAGAGGGGGAAACAATGGTCTGTGAATATCAGTTCTCAACTAGCAAGTACAGCGACCTTCAATCAGTATAAGTAGAGTGGTTACCATGCACGATGACCGACCAAAGTACGCATATGTGCTACCTATGACCAAAGAAATCCGCAGTGTGTGGTGAGCGATGACAACTCATAATAGGAGTCACAGATGGTCAGAGGGGGAGACAATGGTTTGGGAACACCAGGTATCAACTAGCAAGCACAAAAATCTTCAATAAGTTGTGGCACGGTGTGGATACCATGCACGATGACCAACCAAAGTAGGCATATGTCACTGACCATGACCAAATAATGTCACTAAGTGTGGTAAACCTTGACAACTCATACCACAAGTCAAAAATAATCAGAGTGGAAGACAATGGTTTGTGAATACTAGTCATCGAGTAGCAAGTTCAACTACCTTCAATATGCAGTGGCACTCAGTGGCTACCATGCACAGTGACCAACCAAAGTATGCATATGTCACTGACCATGACCAACAGATTTCAGTTCATATGTTCAGCGTTGAAAACTCACAACACGAGTCACAGATACTCAAAGGGGGGTAACATTGGTTTGGAAGCACTAGCTATTGACTAGAAAGCACAAATACCTTCAATACGTAGTGACACGGCGTGGAAAGCATGTACAGTGACAAACCAAAGTAGGCATATGTCACTAACCATGACCAAATGAAATTCATAGCGTGTGGTCCACGTTGAAAACTCATCACACAAGTCACAAATGGTCAGAGGAGGAAACAATGGGCTACAAAAACGTAGCATCTCACAACTACAAAGAACTTCAACAAGTAGTGGCACGGTGTGCCTAGCGTGCACAGTGACCCACCAAAGGATGAATACGTCACTGACTACGACCGAAGAAGTCCACTATGTGTGGTCAACATTGACAACTCAAAACACGAGTCACGAATGGTCAGAGGGAGAGACAATGGTTTGGGAACCCTATGCATTGACTAGAAAGGAAAAGGGTTCAATACGTAGTGGCACGGTGTTGCTAATATGCACACCAAACATCCAAACTAGGCACATGTCACTTACCATGACCAGCGAATTTCAGTATGGGTGGTCATTGACCACCCATATTGAAAGGGTGTTCACCAAAAGCTGAGACTCGCGAGTCGGACTCGTGAGTCTGAGTCTTAACCTAGACTCGCGAGTCCGAGTCCAGGGTCTCAGACTCGACTCGGACTCGAGAGTCCAAGAGGAGCTCTCATGAATGTATGGAGGGGGTAAAATATCGTAGTCACAATGCTAAAATACAAGAAACATTACTGAATGGACTCATTTCATGCATGTATATGCATGCTTGATGACATCAGGAACAACAAATGTGAATAGGAGGGAAGAAATGGCTATTTGGTTGTCTGTTCTTCAAGAGACTCGTGAGTTTTTTTCACCAAAATCGCAAGTGTGAGTGCTGCGGACTCGCGCGTCCGTGGACTCGCGAGTCTCAGCCCGGACTTGCGAGTCCAAGTCTGGACCCTGACTCCGACTCACGAGTCCAAGTCTGGGGTCAGACTAGAGAGTCTGTACTCGTGTACACCCTTATAACCACACCGTGCCACAACTTATTGAAGGTCCTTGTGCTTGCTACTTGACACCTAGTGTACCCAAACCATTGTCTCCCCCTCTGACCATTTGTGACTCCTATTATGAGTTGTCAACGCTGACCACACACATCCGATTTCTTTGATCAAAAGAAGTACATATGCCTACTTTGGTTGGTCATTGTGCATGGTAGCCACACCATGCTTGTATTGATTGAAGGTCGCTGTATTTTCTAGATGAGAACTGATATTCACATACCATTGTTTCCCCCTCTTACCGTTTGTGACTCGTGTTATGGTTGGTGAATGTTGACCACCCATATTGAAATTCTTTCATCATGGTCGGTGACATATGCCTAGTTTGGTTGTTTGGTGTGCATAGTAGCCACACCGTGCCACTACGTATTGAAGTCCTTTGTCCTTTCTAGTCGATACATAGGGTTCCCAACCCATGGTCTCTCCCTCCGACCACTTGTGACTCATGTTATGAGTTGTCAATGTTGACCATACATAGTGGACTTCTTCGGTCATAGTCAGTGACGTGTGCATCCTCTGGTTGGTCACTGTGCACGCTAGCCACACCGTGCCACTAATTGTTGAACATCTTTCTACTTGCTAGTTGATAACTAGTGTTCCCAACCCACGATTTCCCCCACTGACCATTTGTGACTCGTGTTATAAGTTTTCAACGTTGACCACCCACTGTGAAATCCGTTTGGTCATGGTTTGTGACATATGCCTACTTTGGTTTATCACTGTACATGGTTACCACGTCGTGTCATTACGTTCCGAAGGTCTTTGTGCTTTCTTGTTGACAGCTAGTGTTCCCCACCCATTGTTAGCCCCCTCTGACTATCTGTGACTCGTATTCTGAGCTGTAAATGGTGACCACATGAAGTGAAATTCTTTGTTCATGGTCAGTGACATATGCATATTTTGATTCGTCACTGTGTATTGTAGCCACACTGTGCCACTACACATTGAAGGTATTTGTACCTGCTTGTCGAGAACTAGTTTTCACAAACCATTATCTTCCACCGTGACCATTCTTGACTCGTGGTATGAGTTGACAAAGGTTACCACACATAGTGACATCATTTGGTCATGGTCAGTGACATATGCCTTATTTGGTTGGTCATCGTGCATGGTATCCACACCGTGCCACAACCTATTGAAGCTTCATGTGCTTGCTATTTGATACTTGGTGTTCCCAAACCATAGCTTCCCTCTCTGACCATTTGTGACTTGTTTTATGAGTTGTCAACGTTGACCACACACAGCGGATTTCTTTGGTCAAAGGCAGTAGATGTGCCTAGTTTGGTCGGTCATTGTGCATGGTAGCCACACTGTGCTACTACCGACTGAAGGTCGTTGTACTTGCTAGTGAAGAACGGATATTCTTATAGCATTTTTTCCTCCCCTGACCATTTGTAACTCGTGTTATTGTTGGTCAACGTTGACCACCCATATTGAGATTCTCTGGTCATGGTCAGTGACATGGGCCTAGTTTGGTAGTTTGGTGTGCATATTCGCCACACCGTGCCACTACGCATCGAAGTTCGTTGTCCTTTCTAGTTGATACATAGGGGTCCCAAACCATTGTCTCTCCCTCTGACCATTTGTGAGTCGTGTTATGAGTTGTCAATGTTGACCACACATAATGGACTTATTCGGTCATAGTCAGTGACATATGCATCCGTTGGCTGGTCATTGTGCACGCTAGCCACACTGTGCCACTACTTGTTGAAAATCTGTCTACTTGCTAGTTGATAACTAGTGTTCCCAACCCATGGTTTCCCCCACTAACAATTTGTGTCTCGTGTTATGAGTTTTCAACGTTGACCACACACTGTGTAATCCGTTTGGTCATGGTTAGTGACATATGCCTACTTTGGTTTGTCCTTGTACATCGTTTCCACGCCGTGTCACTATGTATTGAAGGTCTTTGTGCTGTCTAGCTGATAGCTAGTGTTCCCAAACCCTTGTTAGCCCCTCTAAATATCTGCACCTCTTGTTGTGAGCTGTCAACATTGACCACATGAAGTGAAATTCTTTGTTCATGGTTAATGACATATGCGTACTTTCGTTGGTCACTGTGCATTGTACCCACACTGTGCCGCTACATATTGAAGGTATTTGTACTTGCTAGTCAAAAACTAGTGTTTACAAACCATTTTCTTCCACCATGACCATTTGTGACTCTTGTTATGAGTTGTCAAAGTTTACTACACATTGTGACATTCTTTCGTCATGGTCAGTGACGTATGCATAGCTTGGTTGGTCATCGTGCATGGTATCCACACTGTGCCACAATGTATTGTTGCCCCGTGTGCTTGCTGTTTGATTCTTGGCATCCCAAACCATTCTTTCCCCCTCTGACAGTTTGTGACTCGTATTATGAGTTGTCGTCCTTGACCAGACACATCGGATTTCTTTCTTCAAAGGCAGTATATATGCCTACTTTGGTCGGTCATTGTGCATGGTAAACACACTGTGCTATTACTGACTGAAGGTCGTTGTACTTGCTATTTCAGAACTGATAGTCCCAAACCATTGTTTCCTCCCCTGAACATTTGTGACTTGTGTTCTCATTGGTCAACATTGACAACCCATATTGAAATTCTCTGGTCATGGTCAGTGACATATGCCTAGTTTGGATGTTTGGTGTGCATATTAGCCACACCGTGCCACTACGTATTGAAGTTGTTTTTCATTTATAGTCCATGCATAGGGTTCCCAAACCATTGTCTCTCTTTCTCACCATTCGTGACTCGTGGTATGAGTTGTCAATGTTGACCACACATTATTGGACTTCTTTGGTCATAGTCAGTGACCTGTTCATCCTTTGGTTGGTCACTGTACACGCTAGTCACACCGTGTCACTACTTGTTGAAGTTCTTCGTACTTGCTAGTTGAAAACCAGTGTTCCTAACCCATTGTTTCCCGCAGGGACCATTTGTGACTCGTGTGATGAGTTTTCAACGTTGACCACCCATATTGAAAATATTTGGTCATGGTTAGTGACATATGCCTAGTTTGGTTGCTGTACGTGGTTACCACACCGTGTCCCTACGTATTGAAGGTCTTTGTCTTTCTAGTTGATAGCTAGTGTTCCCAAACCATTATTACCCCCCTCTGACTATCAGTGACTCGTGTTGTGGGTTGTCAACGCTGACCACATTACATGAAATTCGTTGGTGATGACATATGCATGCTTTGAATGGTCAATGTGCATGGCAGCCACGCTGTGCAACTACATATTGAAGGTATTTGTACTTGGTAGTCGATAACTAGCATTCAAAAACCATTATCTTCCACCCTGACCACTTGTGACTCGTGTTATGAGTTGTGGAAGATACCACACTTAGTGATTTTATTTGGTCATGGTCATTGACATATGCCTACTTTGGTTGTTCATTGTGCATGGTATCCACACTAAGGGTGTACACAAATCCAGACTCTCGAGTCTGACCCCGGACTTGGACTCGTGAGTTGGAGTCAGGGTCCAGACTTGGACTCACGAGTCTGGGCTGAAACTCGCGAGTCCACGGACTTGCGAGTCCGCGGCACTCTGACTCGCGAGTCTAGTGAAAAACACTTACGAGTCTCTTGAAGAACAGACAACCAAATAGCCATTTCTTCCCTGCTATTCACATCTGTTGTTCCCGATGTCATCAAGCATGCATATACATGCATGAAATGAGTCCATTCAGTAATGTTTCTTGTATTTTAGCATTGTAACTACAATAATTTACCCCCTCCATACTTTCATGAGAGCTCCTCTTGGAGTCTCGAGTCCGAGTCGAGTCTGAGACTCTGGACTCGGACCACCGAGTTTAGGTGTGGACTCAGACTCGCGAGTCCGACTCGCGAGTCTCAGCTTTTGGTGAACACCCTGCCACAACGTTTTGAAGGTCCTTGTGCTTGCTAGTTGATACCTGGTGTTCCCAACCCGTTGTCTCTCACTATGACCATTTATGACTCCTATCATGAGTTGTCAACGCTGACCACACACAGCGGATTTCTTTGGTCAAAAGTAGTACATATGCCTACGTTGGTCGATCATTGTGCATGGTAGCCACACCATGTTTATAATGATTGAAGGTCGCTGTACTTGCTAGTTGAGAACTGATATTCATAGACCATTGTTTCATCCTCTGACCGTTTGTAACTCATGTTATGGTTGATGAATGTTCACCTCCCATATTGAAATTCCTTCATCACGGTCGGTGAGATATGCCTGGTTTGGTTGTTTGGTGTGCATAGTAGCCACAACGTGCCACTACATATTGAAGTTCTTTGTCCTTTCTAGTCGATACACAGGGTTCCCAAACCATTGTCTCTCCCTTTGACCATTTGTGACTCGTGTTATGAGCTGTTAATGTTGACCATACATAGTGGACTTCTTCGGGCATAGTGAGTGACGTGTGCATCCTTTGGTTGGTCACTGTGCATGCTAGCCACACCGTGCCACAACTTGTTTAAAGTATTTCTACCTGTTAATTGGTAACTAGTGTTCCCAACCCATGGTTTCCCCCACTGACCATTTGTGACTCGTGTTATGAGTTTTCAACGTTGACCACACACTGTGAAATCTGTTTGGTAATGGGTTGTGACATATGCCTACTTTGGTTTGTCACTGTACATTGTTACTACGCCGTGTCGTTACGTATCGAAGGTCTTTGTGTTTTCTTGTTTACAGCTGGTGTTCCCAAACCATTGTTAGCCCCCTCTAACTATCTGTGACTCGTGTTGTGAGTTGCAAATGTTGACCACATGAAGTGACATTCTTTGTTGATGGTCAGGGACATATGAGTACATTGGTTGGTCACTGTGCATTGTAGCCACACTCTGCCACTACATATTGACGGTGTTTGTACTTGCTAGTCCATAACTAGTATTCATAAACAATTATCTTTCACCCCGCACATTTGTGACTCGTGTTATGAGTTGTCAAAGTTCACCACACTTGGTGACATTATTTGGTCATGGTTAGTGACATATGCCTACTTTGACTGGTCATCGTGCATGGTATCCACACTGTGCCACGCCGTATTGAAGCTCCTTGTGCTTGCTATTTCATACTTGGTGCTCCAAAACCATTGTTTCCCCCTCTGACCATTTGTGACTCGTATGATGAGTTGTCAACGTTGACCACACACAGCGGATTTATTTGGTCAAAGGCAAAACATATGCCTACTTTGGCTGGTCATTGTGCATGGTAGCCACACCGTGCTACTACTGACCGAAGTTCGTTGTACTTGCTAGTTGATAACTGATATTTCCATAGCATTGTTTCCTCCCCTGGACGTCTGTGACTCGTGTTATGGTTGGTCAACGTTGACCACCCACATTGAAATTCTCTGGTCATGGTCAGTGACATATGCGTAATGGTAGTTTGGTGTGCATATTAGGCACACCGTGCAACTACGTACGGACATTATTTGTTATTTCAAGTCAATACATAGGGTTCCCAAACAATTGTCTCTCCAATTGACCATTTGTGACTCGTGTTGTGAGTTGTCAATGTTGACCACACATAGTGGACTTCTTCGGTCATAGTCAGTGACATATGCATCATTTGGTTGGTCACTGTGCATGCTAGCCACACCGTGCCACTACTTGTTGAAAATTGTTCTACTTGCTAGTTGATAACTAGTGTTCCCAACCCATGGTTTCCCCCCACTAACCGTTTGTGACTCGTATTATGGGTTTTCAACATTTACCACACACCGTGAAATCCGTTTGGTCATGGTTGGTGACATATGCCTACTTTGGTTTGTCCCTGGACATGGCTACCACGCCGTGTCACTACGTACCAAAGGTCTTCGTGCTGTCTAGTTGATAGCTAGTGTCCCCAAACTGTTGTTAGACCCTCTGAATATCTGTGACCCGTGTTGTGAGTTGTCAACATTGACCAAATGAAGTGAAATTCTTTGGTCATGGTCAGTGACATATGCATACCTTGGTTGGTCACTGTGCATTGTAGCCACGCTGTGCCACTACATATTGAAGGTATTTGTACTTGCTAGTCCAAAACTAGTATTTAGAAACCATTGTCGTCCACACTGACCATTTGTGACTCGTGTTATGAGCTCAAAACGTTTACGACACATGCTGACATTCTTTTGTCATGGTCAGTGACGTATGCATACCTTGGTTGGTCATCGTTTATGGTATCTACACAGTGCCACAACGTATTGAAGGTCATTGTCCTTGCTATTTGATACCTGGTGTTCCTTAACAATTGTTTCCCCCTCTAACGATTTGTGAGTCGAATTATGATTTGTCAACGTTGACTAACACAGAGGATTTCTTTGGTCCAAGGCAGTCCATATGCCTACTTCGGTCGGTCATTGTGCATGATAGCCACACCGTACTACTACTGATTGAAGGGTGTTGTACTTGCTAGTTGAAAAATGATATTCCCGGACCATTGTTTTCCCCATCTGACCATTTGTGACTTGTGTTATGGTTGGTGAACGTTGACCACCCATATTGAAATTCTCTGGTCATGTTCAGTGACATATGCCTAGTTTGGTTGTTTGGTGTGCATGGAAGCCATAATATACCACTACGTATTGAAGTTATTTGTCCTTTCTAGTCCATGCGTAGGGTTCCCAAACCATTGTCTCTCCGTCTGACCATTTGTGACTCGTGTTGTGAGTTGTCAGTGTTAACCATGCATACTGGATTTCTTCGCTCATAGTCAGTGACGTATTCATCCTTTGATTGGTCACTGTACACGCTGGCCAAAGTGTGCCACTACTTGTTGAAGTTCTTCGTACTTGCTAGTTCATAACTAGTATTCCCAACCCATTGTTTCACACTCTGACCATTTGTGACTTGTGTTATGAGTCTTTAATACTGACCACACACTGTGAAATTTGTTTGGTCATGGTTAGTGACATATGCCTAATTTGGTTTGTCACTGTACATGGTTACTGCGCCGTGTCACTACATGTTAAAGGTATCCGTGCTTTCTAGTTAATAGCTAGTGCTTCTAAACCATTGTTACCCCCCTTTTACTATCTGTGACTCGTGTTGTGAGTTGTCAACGCTGACCACTTGAAGCGAAATTCATTAGTCGTGGTCAGTGACATATGCATACTTTGGTTTGTAACTGTGCATGGTAGCCACGCTGTGCCACAACATATTGAAGGTAATTTCACTTGCTACACGATAACTAGTATTCACAAACCATTGTCTTCCACGCTGACCATTTGTGGCTCATGTTATGAGCCGCCAAGTTTACCACACTTAGTGATATTCTTTAGTCATGGTCGATGACATATGCCTACTTTGGTTGGTCATCGTGCATGGTATCCACACCGTGCCACAACTTGTTGAAGGTCCTTGTGCTTGTTAGTTGATACCTGATGTTCTAATACCATTGTTCCCCCCTCTGACCATTTGTGATTTGTATTATGAGTTATCAACGCTGTCCACACACAGCGGATTTCTTTGGTCAAAGGCAGTGCATATGCCTACTTTGAACGGTCATTGTGCATGGTAGCCACACCGTGCTTATACTGACTGAAGGTTGCTCTACTTGTTAGTTGAGAGCTGATATTCCCATACCATTGTTTCCTCCTATTACCGTTTGTGACTCGTGTTATGCTTGGTGAATGTTGACCACCCATATTGGAATTCTTTGGTCATGGTCAGTGACATATGCCTAGTTTGGTTGTTTGGTGTGCATAGTAGCCACACCGTGCCACTACGTATTGAAGTTCTTTGTCCTTTCTAGACAATACGCAGGGTTCCCAACCCATTGTCTCTCCCTCCGACCACTTCTGACTTGTATTATGAGTTGGCAATGTTGACCGTACATAGTGGACTTCGTCGGTCATAGTCAGTGACGTGTGCATGCGTTGGTTGGTCACCGTGCACGCTAGCCACACCATGCCACTACTTGTTGAAAAACTTTCTATTTGCTATTTGATAACTAGTGTTCCCGACCCATGGTTTCCCCCACTGACCATTTGTGACCTGTGTTATGAGCTTTCAAAGTTGACCACACACTGTGAAATCCATTTAGTCATGGTTTGTTACATATGACTACTTTGGATTGTCACTGTACATGGTTACCACGCCGTGTCATTATGCATTGAATGTCTTTCTGCTTTCTTGTTGACGGCTAGTGTTCCCAACCCATTGTTAGCCCCCTCTGACTATGTGTGACTCGTGTTGTGAATTGTAAATGTTGACCACACGAAGTGAAATTTGTTATTCATGGTCAGTGAAATATGCATACTTTGGTTGGTCAATGTGCATTGTAGCCACACTGTGCCACACCATATTGAAGGTATTTGTACTTGCTAGTCGATAACTAGTATTCACAAACCTTTTAACGTCCACCCTGACCATTTGTGGCTCCTGTCATGAGTTGTCAAAGTGTACCACACTTAGTGACATGATTTGGTCATGGTCATTGACATATGCCTGTTTTGGTTGGTCATCGTGCATGGTATCCACACCGTGCCACAACGTATTGAAGCTCCTTGTGCTTGAAATTGGATACCTAGTGTTCCCAAACCATTGTTTCCCCCTCTGACCATTTGTGACTATCATGAGTTCCACGACTTGTTGAAAGCCTTTATACTTGCTTGTCAATAAATAGCAAAAGGTTTCTCCCTTTGACACCATGTCGTTTTTGGTTGATTTGTTATGTGTAGGTGCCTTTAGTGGAATACTCCATCCCACCCACCAAAGTAGACAGCGGATTTCTTTGGTCAAAGGCAGTACATATGCATGTTTTGGTCAGTCATTGTGCATGGTATCCACACCATGGAGCTACTGACAGAAGGTCATTGTACTTCCTAGTTAAGAACTGATATTCCCATAGCATTGTTTCCTCCCCTGGCCGTTTGTGACTCGTGCTATGGTTGGTGAGCGTTGACCACCCATATTGATATTCTCTGGTCATGGTCAGTGACATATGCCTAGCTTGGTTGTTTGGTGTGCATATCAGCCACACCGTGCCACTACGTATCAAAGTTTTTTGTCCTTTCTAGTCAATACATAGGGTTCCCAAACCATGGTCTCTCCCTCTGACCATTTGTGACTCGTGATATGAGTTGTCAATGTTGACCACACATAGTGGACTTCTTCAGTCATAGTCAGTGACATTTGCATAATTTTGTTGGTCACTGTGCACGCTAGCCACACCGTGCCACTACTTGTTGAAAATCTTTCTACTTGCTAGTTGATAACTAGTGTTCCCAACCCATGGTTTCCCCCACTCACCATTTTTGACTCGTGTTATGAGTTTTCAACGTTGACCACACACTGTGAAATCCGTTTGGTCATGGTTAATGACATATGCCTACTTTGGTTCGTCCTTGTATATGGCTACCACGCGGTGTCACTACATATCGAAGGTCTTTGTGCTTTCTAGTTGATAGCTAGTGTTCCCAACCCGTTGTTAGCCCCTCTGAATATCTGTGTCTCGTGTTGTGAGTTGTCAACATTGACCAAATGAAGTCAAATTCTTTGGTCATGGTCAGTGACATATGCATACGTTGGTTGGTCACTGTGCATTGTAGCCACACTGTGCCACTACATTTTGAAGGTGTTTGTACTTGCTTGCTGACAACCAGTATTTAGAAACCATTATCTTCCACTCTGACCATTCGTGACTCGTGTTATGAGCTGTCAAAGTTTACCACACATGGTGACATTTTTTGGTCATGGTCAGTGACATATGCATGCCTTGGTTGGTCATCGTGCATGGTATCCACACCGTGCCACAACGTATTGAAGGTCATTTTGCTTGCAAGTTGATACCTGGTGTTCCCAAACAATTGCTTCCCCCTCCGACTATTTGTGACTTGTATTATGAGTTGTCAACGTTCACCACACACAGCGGATTTCTTTGGTCAGAGGCAGTACATATGCCTACTCTCGTCGGTCATTATGCATGGTAGCCACACCGTGCTACTACTGATTGAAGGGCGTTGTACTTGCAAGTTCAGAACTGATATTCCCAGACCATTGTCACCTGCTCTGACCGTTTGTGACTTGTGTTATGGTTGGTGAACGTTGACCACCCATATTGAAATTATTTCATCATGGTCTGTGACATAGGCCTAGTTTGGTTGTTTGGTGTGCATCGTAGCCACACCGTGCCACTGCGTAGAGAATTTATTTGTCCTTTCTAGTCCATGCATAGGGTTACCAAACCATTGTGTCTCACTTTGACCATTTGTGACTTGTGTTATGAGTTGTCAATGTTGACCACGCATACTGGTTTTCTTTGGTCATACTCAGTGACGTATTCATCCTTTGGTTGGTCAATATGCACGCTAGCCAAACCGTGCCACTACTTGTTGAAGATATTCGTACTTGTTAGTTGACAACTAGTGTTCCCAACCCATTGTTTCCCCCCTCTAACAATTTGTGACTCGTGTTATGAGTTTTCAATATTCACCACATACTGTGAAATTTGTTTGGTCATGGTTGGTGACATATGCATACTTTGGTTTGTCATTGTACATGGTTACCACGCTGTGTCACTACATATAAAAGGTATTTGTGCTTTCTAGTTAATAGCTAGTGTTCCCAAACCATTGTTACCACCCTTTGACTATCTGTGACTTGTGTTGTGAGTTGTCAACGCTGACCACATGATGTTAAATTTGTTGGTCATGGTCAGTGACATATGCATACTTTGGTTGGTCACTGTGCATGGTAGCCACGCTGTGCCACTACATATTAAGGTATTTGTACTTTCTACTTGATAACTAGTATTCACAAACCATTGTCTTCCACTGTGACCATCTCTGAATCCTGTTCTGAGCTGTTAAAATTTACCACACTTAGTGACATTATTCGGTCATGGTCAGTGACATATGCCTACTTTGGTTGGTCATCGTGCATGGTATGCAACCCCTGCCACAACTGGTTGAAGGTCCTCGTCCTTGATAGTTGATACCTGATGTTCCCAGACCATTGTCTCCCCCTCTGACCATTTGTGATTCGTATTATGAGCTGTCAACGCTGGCCACACACAGCGGACATCTTTGGTCAAAGGCAGTACATATGCATACTTCGGCCGGTCATTATGCATGGTAGCCACACCGTGTTTATACTCATTGAAGGTTGCTGTACATGCTTGTTCATAACTGATATTCCCAAACCATTGTTTCCCCCTGTGACCGTTTGTGACTCGTGCTATGGTTGTCGAATGTTGACCTCCCATATTGAAATTCTTTGGTCATGGTCAGTGACATATGCCTAGTTTGGTTGTCTGGTGTGCATAGTAGCCACACCGTGCCACTACGTACTGAAGTTCTTTGTTGTTTCTAGTCAATACAGAGGGTTCTCAAACCGTTCTCTCTCCCTCTGACCATTTGTGACTCTTGTTATGAGTTGTCAATGTTGCCCACACACAGTGGACTTTTTCAGTCATAGTCAAGGACGTATGCATCCTTTGGTTGGTCACAGTGCACGCTAGCCACACCGTGCCACTACTTGTTGAAGTTCTTCTTACTTTCGAGTTGTTAAGTTCCGAACCCATTGTTTCCCCCTCTCACCATTTGTGACTCGTGTGATGAGTTTTCAACGTTGACCACACACTGCTAAATTTATTTTTGGTCATGGTTAGTGACATATGCCTACTTTGGTTTGTCACTGTACATGCTTTCAACGCCGTGTCACTACGTATTGAAGGTATTTGTGCTTTCTGGTCAATAGCTAGTGTTCTCAAACCAATGTTACCCCCCTTTGACTATCTGTGACTCTTGTTGTGAGTTTTCAACGCTGACCACATGAAGTGAATTTCTTTGGTCATGGTCAGTGACATATGCATACTTTGGCTGGTCAGTGTGCATGGTAGCCACACAGTGCCACTACATATTGAAGGTAGTTGTACTTGCTACTCGATGACTAGTATTCACAAACCATTGTCTTCCACTCTCACCATTTGTGACCTGTGGTGTGAGCTGCCAAAGTTTACCACACTTAGTGACATTATTTGGTCATGGTCAGTGACATACGCCTACTTTGGTTGGTCATCGTGCATGGTATCCACACCGTGCCACAACCTATTGAAGGTCTTTGTGCTTGCTAGTTGATACCTGGTGTTCACAAACCATTGTCTCCCCCTCTGACCATTTGTGACTCCTGTTATGGGTTGTCAACGCTGACCACACACGGCGGATTGTTTGGTCAAAGGTAGTACATATGCCTACTTTGGTTGGTCATTGTGCATGGTAGCCACACCGTGCTTATACTGACTCAAGGTCGCTGTACGTGCTAGTTGGGAACTGATATTCACTAACCATTATTTCCCCCTCTGACCGTTTGTGACTCGTGTTATGGGTGGTGAATGTTGACCACTTCTATTGAAATTCTTTCATCATGGTCAGTTCCATATGCCTGGTTTGGTTGCTTGGTGTGCATAGTAGCCACACCGTGCCAATACGTATTGAAGTTATTTGTCTTTTCTAGTCGATGCACATGGTTCCCAAACCATTGTTTCTCCCTCTGACCATTTTTTACTCGTGTTATGAGTTTTCAATGTTGACCATATATAGTGGAATTCTTCAATCATAGTCAGTCACGTGTGCATTCTTTAGTTGGTCATTGTGTACGCTAGCCGCACTGTGCCACTACTTGTTGGAAATCGTTCTACTTGTTAGTTGATAACCAGTGTTCCCAACCCATGGTTTCCCCCACTGACCATTTGTGACCCGTGTTATGAGTTTTCAATGTTGACCACACACTGTGAATTCTGTTTGGTCATGGTTAGTGACATATGCCTACTTTGGTTTGTCACTGTACATGGTTACTACATCGTGTCGTTACGTAACAAAGGTCTTTGTACTTTCCTGTTGACAGCTAGTATTCCCCAACCATTGTTGGCCTCCTCTGGCTTTCTCTGACTCGTGTTGTGCGTTGTAAATGTTGACTACATGATGTGATGTTCTTTGTTCATAGTCAGTGACATATGCATACTTTGGTTGGTCAATGTGCATTGTAGCCACACTGTGCCACTTAACATTGAAGGTATTTGTACGTGCTAGTCGATAACTAGTATTCACAAACAATTATCTTCCACCCTGACCATTCGTGACTCGTGTTATGAGTTGTCAAAGGTTACCACACTTAGTGACATTGTTTGGTCATGGTCAGTGACATATGCCTACTTTGGTTGGTCATCATGCATGGTATCCATACCGTGGTACAACGTATTGAAGCTCCTTGTGCTTGCTATTTGATACTTGGTGTTCCCAATTCATTGTTTCCCCCCCTGACCATTTGTGACTCATATTATGAGTTGTCAACGTTGACCACACACAGCGTATTTACTTGGTCAAAGGTAGTACATAGTCCTACTTTGGTCTGTCATTGTGCATGGTAGCCACACCCTTCTACTACTGACTGAAGGTCGTTGTACTTGCTACTTGAGAACTGAAGTTCCCAATGCATTGTTACCTCCCCTGACCGTTTGTGACTCGTGTTATGCTTGGTCAATGTTGACCACCCATATTGAAATTCTCTGGTCATGGTCTGTGACATATGCCTAGTTTGGTTGTTTTGTGTGCATATTAGCCACACCGTGCCACTACGTATTGAAGTTCTTCGTCCTTTCTAGTAGATACACAGGGTTCCTAAACCATTGTCTCTCCCTCTGACCATTTGTGACTCGTGTTATGAGTTGTCAACGTTGACCACACATTGTGGACTTCTTCGGTCAAAGTAAGTGACACATGCATCCTTTGGCTGGTCAATGTGCACGCTAGCCACACTGTGCCACTACTTGTTGAAAATCTTTCTACTTGCTAGTTGATGACTAATGTTCCCAACCCATGGTTTCCCCCGCCGTTTGTGACACATGTTTTAAGTTTTCAACGTTGGCCACACACTGTGAAATCCGTTTGGTCATGGTTAGTGACACATGCCTACTTTAGTTTGTCCCTATATATGGTTACCAGGTGGTGTCACTACATATTGAAGGTATTTCTGCTTTCTAGTTAACATGTTTTGTTCCCAAACCATTGTTACCCCCCTTTTACTATCTGTGACTCGTGTTGTGAGTTGTCAACGCTGACCAAATGAAGTGAAATTCGTTGGTCATGGTCAGTGACACATGCATACTTTGGTTGGTCACTATACAAGATAGCCACACTATGCCACTACATATTGAAGGTATTTGCACTTGCTACTTGATATCTAGTACTCACAAACCACTGTATTCCACTCTGACCAGTCTTGACTCGTGTTATGAATTGTCATAGTTTACCATACTTAGTGACGTTACTCGGTCATGGTCAGTGACATATCCGTACTTTGGTTGGTCATCGTGCATGGTATCCACACCATGCCACAAGGTATTGAAGGTCCTTGTGCTTGCTAGTTAATACCTGGTGTTCCCAAACCATTGTCCCCTCCTCTGACCATTTGTGACTCCTATTATGAGTTGTCAACGCTGACCACGCACAGCAGATTTCTTTGGTCAAAGGCTTTCCATATGCCTACTTTGGTCAATCATTGTGCATGGTAGCCACACCGTGCTTATACTGATTTAAGTTCTCTGTACTTGCAAGCTGAGAACTGATATTCCCAGACCATTGTTTCACCCTCTAACCATTTTTGACTCGTGTTATGGTTGGTGAATGTTGACCACCCATGTTGAAATTATGTGGTCATGGTCAGTGACATATGCCTACTTTGGTTGTTTGGTATGCATAGCAGCCACACCGTGCCACTACGTATTAAACTTCTTTGTCCATTCTAGTCGATACATAGGGTTCCCAAACCACTATCTCTCCCTCTGGCCATTTGTGACTCGTGTTATGAGTTGTCAATGTTGACCACACATAGTGGACTTCTTCGGTCATAGTCAGTGACATATGCATCCTTTGGTTGGTTACTGTGCACGCTAGCCACACCGTGCCACTACTTGTTGAAAATATTTCTACCCGCAAGTTGATAACTAGTGTTCCCAACCCATGGTTTCCCCCACTGACCATTTGTGACTCGTGTTATGAGTTTTCAACGTTGACCACACACTATGAAATCCGTTTGCTCATGGTTAGTGACATATGCCTAGTTGTTTTTGTCACAATACATGGTTACCACGCCGTGTCACTACGTGTTAAAGGTCTCTGTGCTTTCTTGTTGGTAGCTAGTGTTGCCAAACCATTGTTACCCCCTTTAAATATATGTGACTCGTGTTGTGAGTTGTCGACATTGACCACATGAAGTGGAATTCTTTCTTCATGGTCGGTGACATATGCATACTTTGGTTGGTCACTGTTCATTATAGCCACACTGTGCCACTACATATTGAAGGTATTTGTACTTGCTAGTCGATAACTAGTATTCACAAACCTTTATCTTCCACCCTGACCATTTGTGACTCGTGTTATGCGTTGTCATCGTTTACCACACATGGTGACATTCTTTGGTCATGGTCACTGACATATGCATACATTGGTTGGTCATCGAGCATGGTGTCCACACCGTGCCAAAACGTATTGTAGCTCCTTGTGCTTGCTATTTGATACTTGGTGTTCCGAAACCATTGTTTTCCCCTTTGACCATTTATGACTCGTATTATGAGTTGTCGACGTTGACCAGACAGCGGACGTCTTTCGTCAAAGGCAGTACATATGCCAACTTTGGTCGGTCAATGTCCATGGTAGCCAAAACATGCTAAAACTGGCTGAAGGACGCTGTACTTGCTAGTTGATAACAGTTATTCCCATGGAATTGTTTCCTCCCTTGACCGTTTGTGACTCGTGTTATGGTTGGTCAATGTTGACCACCCATATTGAAATTCTCTGGTCATGGTGAGTGACATATGCCTAGTTTGGTTGTTTGGTGTGCATATTAGCCACACTGTGCCACACATTTTGAAGTTATTTGTCCTTTCTAGTAGATACACAGGGTTCCCAAAACATTTTCTCTCCCTTTGACCATTTGTGACTCTTGTTATGAGTTGTCAATGTTGACCACACATAGTGGACTTCTTCGGTCATGGTTAGTGACATATGCCTAGTTTGGTTTGTCCCTGTACATGGTTACCACGCAGTGTCACTACGTATTGAAGGTCTCGGTGCTTTATTGTTGATAGCTAGTATTCCCAAACCATTGTTACCCCATCTGAATATATGTGACTCGTTTTGTGAGCTGTCAACATCGACCACATGAAGTGAAATTCTTTGGTCATGGACAGAGACATATGTGTACTTTGGCTGGTCATAATGCATTGTAGCCACACTGTGCCACTACAAATTGAAGGTATTTGTACTTGCTAGTCGATAACTAGTAATCACAAACCATTATCTTCCACCCTGACCATTTGTGACGCGTGTTATGTGTTGTCAACGTTTACTACACATGGTGACATTCTTTGGTCATGGTCAGTGACATATGCATACTTTGGTTGGTCACTGTGCATGGTATCCACGCTGTGCCACTACATATTGATACTGGCTGTTCCCAAACCATTGTTTCCCCCTCTGACCATTTGTGACTCGTATTATGAGTTATCGATGTTGGCCTGACACATCGGATTTCTTTCGTCAAAGACAGTACATATGCCAACTTTGGTCGGTCATTGTGCATGGTAGCTACGCCGTGCTACTACTGAATGAAGATTGCTGTACTTGCTAGTTGAGATCTGATATCCCCAGTCCATTGTTTCCTCCCCTCACCGTTTGTGACTCGTGTTATGGTTGGTCAACGTTGACCACCCATATTGAAATTACTGGTCATGGTCCGTGACATATGCCTAGTTTCGATGTTTGGTGTGCATATTTACCACACCGTGCCACTACGTTTTGAAGTTATTTGTCCTTTCTAGTCCATGCATAGGGTGCTCAAACCATTGTTTCCCCATCTGACCATTTGTGACTCTTGTGATGAGTTTTCAACGTCGACCACACACTGTGAAATACGTTTGGTCATGGTTAGTGACATATGCCTACTTTAATTTGTCACTGTACATGGTTACAACGCCGTGTCGCTACGTATTGAAGGTATTTGTGCTTTCTAGTCAATGGCTAGTGTTCCCAAACCAATGTTACCCCCTTTTGACTATCTGTGACTCGTGTTGTGAGTTTTCAACACTAACCACATGAAATGAAATTCGTTGGTCATGGTAAGTGACATATGCATACCTTGGTTGGTCACTGTGCATGGTAGCCACGCTGTGCCACTACATATTGAAGGTATATATACTTGCTACTCGATGACTAGTATTCACTAATCATTGTCTTCCACTCTGACCATTTGTTACTCGTGTTATGAGTTGTCAAAGTTTACCACACTTAGTGACATTATTTGGTCAATGTGCATGGTATCCACACCATGCCACAGCTTATTGAAGGTCCTTGTGCTTGCTAGTTGATACCTGGTGTTCCCAAACCATTGTCTCCCCCTCTTACCATTTGTGACTCCTATTATGATGTGTCAACGATGACCTCACACAGAGGATTTCTTTGGTCAAAGGTAGTACAAATGCCTACTTTGGTCGGTCATTGTGCATTGTAGCCACACTATGCTTATACTGATTGAAGGTCGCTGTACTTGCTAGTTGAGAACTAATATTCACAGACCATTGTTTCGTCCTCTGACTGTTTGTAACTCGTGTTATGGTTGGTGAATGTTGACCACTTACAATGAAATTCTTTCATCATGGTTTATGACATATGCCTAGTTTGGTTGTTTGGTGTGCATAGTAGCCACACAGTGCCCGTTCCTATTGAAGTTCTTTGTCCCTTCCAGACAATACATAGGGTTCCCAAACCATTGTCTCTCCCTCTGATCATTTGTGACTCGTGTTATGAGTTGTAAATATTGCCCACACATAATGGACTTCTTCGGTCAAAGTAAGTGACATATGCACCTTTTGGCTGGTCACTGTGCACGCTGGCCACACAGTGCCACTACTTATTGAAAATTTTTCTACTTGCTAGTTGATAACTAATGTTCCCAACCCATGGTTTCCCCCACCATTTGTGACTCGTGATATGAGTTTTCAACCTTGACCACACACTGTGAAATCCGTTTGGTCATGGTTATTGACATATGCCAACTTTGGTTTTTCCCTCTATATGGTTACCAGGCGGTTGCACTACACATTGAAGGTATTTGTGCTTTCCAGTGAATATCTTGTGTTCTCAAACCATTGTTTGACCCCTTTTAGTATCTGTGACTCGTGTTGTGAGTTGTCAACGCCGACCAAATGAAGTGAAATCCGTTGTTCATGGTCAGTGACACATGCATACTTTGGTTTGTCACTATACATGGTAGCCACGCTGTGCCACTACATATTGAAGGTATTTTCACTTTATAATTGATAGCTAGTACTCACAAACCATTGTATTCCACTCTGACCATTCGTGACTCATATTATGAATTGTGATAGTTTACCATACGTAGTGACGTTATTTGGTCATGGTCGGTGACATATCCCTACTTTGGTTGGTCATCGTGCATGGTATCCACACCATGCCACAACGTATTGAAGGTCCTTGTGCTTGCTAGTTCATACCTGGTGTTCCCAACCCATTGTCTCCCCCTCTGACCATTTGTGACTCCTATTATGAGTTGTCAACACTGACCACACACAGCGGATTTCTTTGGTCAAAGGCTGTACGTATGCCTACTTTGGTTGGTCATTGTGCATGGTAGCCACACCGTGCTTATACTGATTGAAGGTCTCTGTACTTGCTAGTTGAGAACTGATATTCCCAAACCATTGTTTCCCCCCCTGACCATTTGTGACTTGTGTTATGGTTGGTGAATGTTGACCATCCATGTTGAAATTATTTGGTCATGGTCAGTGACATATGCCTACTTTGGTTGTTTGGTATGCATAGTAGCCACACCGTGCCACTACGTATTAGAAGTCTTAGTCCTTTCCAGTCGATATATAGGGTTCCCAAACCATTGTCTATCCCTTCGACCATTTGTGACTCGTGTTATGAGTTGTCAATGTTGACCACACAAAGTGGACTTCTTCGGTCATAGTCAGTGACATATGCATCCTTTGGTTGCTCACTGTGCACGCTAGCCACACCGTGCCACTACTTGTTGAAACTATTTCTACCCGCTAGTTGATAACTAGTGTTCCCAACCCATGGTTTCCCCCATTGACCATTTGTGACTCGTGTTATGAGTTCTCAACGTTGATCACACACTGTGAAATCCGTTTGGTCATGGTTAGTGACATGCCTACTTTTGTTTGTCACAATACATGGTTACCACGCCGTGTCACTACGTATTGAAGGTCTCCGTGCTTTCTTGTTGGTAGCTAGTGTTCCCAAACCATTGTTACCCCCTTTTAATATATGTGACTCGTGTTGTAACTTGTCGACATTGACCACATGAAGTTGAATTGTCTGTTCATGGTCAGTGACATATGCGTACGTTGGTTGGTCACTGTGCATTGTAGCCGAACTGTGCTACTACATATTGAAGGTATTTGTACTTGCTAGTCGATAACTATTCTTCAAAAATCTTTATCTTCCACCTTGACCATTTGTGACTCGTGTTATGAGTTGTCAAAGATTACCACACATGGTGACATTCTTTGGTCATGGTCCCTGACATATGCATACCTTGGTTGGTCATCGTGCATGGTATCCACACCGTGCCACAGCGTATTGTAGCTACTTGTGCTTGCTATTTGATACTTGGTGTTCCGAAACCATTGCTTTCCCCTCTGGCCATTTGTGACTCGTATTTTGAGTTGTCAACGTTGACCAGACACAGCGGACGTTTTTTGTCAAAGGCAGTACATATCCCTACTTTGGTCGGTCATTGTGCATGGTAGCCACAACGTGCTAAAACTGACTGAAGGTCGCTGTACTTGTTTGTTGACAACTGTTATTCCCATAGCATTGTTTCCTCTCCTGACCATTTGTGACTCGTGCTATGGTTGGTCAATGTTGACCACCCATATTGAAATTCTCTGGTCATGGTTAGTGACATATGCCTAGTTTGGTTGTTTGGTGTGCATATTAGCCACACCGTGCCACTACATTTTGAAGTTATTTGTCCTTTCTAGTAGATACATAGGGTTCTCAAACCATTGTCTCTCCATGTGACCATTTGTGACTCGTGTTATGAGTTGTCAATGTTGACCACACATAGTGGACTTCTTTGGTCATGGTTATTAGCATATGCCTACTTTGGTTTGTCCCTGTACATGGTTACCACGCCGTGTTACTACGTATTGAAGGTCTCTGTTCTTTCTTGTTGATAGCTAGTGTTCCCAAACCATTGTTACCCCTTCTGGGTAGATGTGACTCGTTTTGTGAGTTGTCAACATCGACCACATGAAGTGAAATTCTTTGGTCATGGACAGTGACATGTGCGTACTTTGGTTGGTCACAGTGCATTGTAGCCACACTGTGCCACTACATATTGAAGGTATTTGTACTTGCTAGTCAATAACTAGTACTCACAAACCATTATCTTCCACCCTGACCATTTTTGACTCGTGTTATGAGCTGTCAACGTTTATTACACATGGTGACATTCTTTGGTCATGGTCAGTGACATATGCATACCTTGGGTGGTCATCGTGCATGATATCCACACCGTGCCACAATGTATTGTAACTCCTTGTGCTTGCTTTTTGACACTGAGTGTTCCCAAACCATTGTTTCCCCCTCTAACCATTCGTGACTCGAATTATGAGTTGTCAAAGTTCACCATACACAGCGGATTTCTTCCGTGAAAGGCAGTACATATGCCAACGTTGGTCGGTCATTGTCCATGGTAGCCATGCCGTGCTACTACTGACTGAAGGTCGCTGTTCTTGCTAGTTGAGAGCTGATATATACAAACCATTGTTTTATCCCCTCGCCGTTTGTGACTCGTGTTATGGTTGGTCAACGTTGACCACCAATATTGAATTTACTGGTCATGGTCAGTGACATATGCCTGGTTTGGATGTTTGGTGTGCATATTTGCCACACCGTGCCACTACGTATTGAAGTTATTTGTCCTTTCTAGTCCATGCATAGGGTACCCAAACCATTGTTTCTCCCTCTGACCATTCGTGAACCGTGTTATGAGTTGTCAATGTTGACCACGCATAGTGGTCTTCTTCGGTCATAGTCAGTGACGTATTCATCCTTTGGCTGGTCACTGTGAACGCTAGCCACACTGTGCCACTATTTGTTGAAGTTCTTTCTACTTGCTCATTGATATCTAATGTTCATAACCCATTGTTTCCCCATATGACCATTTGTGACTCGTGAGTTTTCAACGTTCAACACACACTGTGAAATTTGATTGGTCATGGTTAGTGACATATGCCTGTTTTGCTTGTCACTGTACATGGTTGCCATGCCATGTAACTATGTATTGAAGGTATTTGTGCTTTCTAGTCAATAGCTAGTGTTCCCAAACCAATGTTACCCCCTTTTGACTATCTGTGAATCACGTTCTGAGATTTCAACGCTGACCACATGAAGTGAAATTCGTTGGTCATGGTCAGTGACATATGCATACTTTGGTTGGTCACTGTGCATGGTAGACATGCTGTGCCACTACATATTGAATGTATCTGTACTTGCTACTCAGTGACTAGTATTCACTAACCATTGTCTTCCACTCTGGCCATTTGTTACTCGTGTTATGAGTTGTCAACGTTTACCACGCTTAGTGACATTATTTGGTCATGGTCAGTGACATATTCCTACTTTGGTTGGTCATCGTGCATGGTATCCACACCGTGCCACAACATATTGAAGGTCCTTGTGCTTGCTTGTTGATGCCTGGTGTTCCCAAACCATTCTCTCACCCTCTGACCATTTGTGACTCCTATTATGAGCTGTCAATGCTGAACTCACACAGAGGATTTGTTTAATCAAATGTAGTACCAATGCCTACTTTGGTCAGTCATTGTGCATGGAAGCCACACCGTGTTTATACTGATTGAAGGTCGCTGTACTTGCTAGTTGAGAACACAGACCATTGTTTCCCCCTCTGACTGTTTGTGACTTGTGTTATGGTTGAAGAATGTTGACCACTTACAATGAAATTCTTTCATCATGGTCACTGACATACGCTTAATTTGGTTGTTTGGTGTGCATAGTAGCCACACAGTGCCCCGTCCTATTGAAGTTCTTTGTCCCTTCCAGTCAATACATAGGGTTCACAAACCATTGCATCTCCCTCTGATCATTGGTGACTCGTGTTATCAGTTTTCAATGTTGACCATACATAGTGGACTTCTTCGATCATAATCAGTGACGTGTACATCCTTTGGTTGGTCACTGTGCACGCTAGCCACACCGTGCCAATACTTGTTCAAAATCTTTCTACTTGCTAGTTGATACCTAGTGCTCCCAACTCATGGTTTTCCCCACTGACCACTTGTGACTCGTGTTATGAGTTTTTAGCGTTTACCACACACTGTGAAATCCGTGTGGTCATGGTTTGTGACATGTGCCTACTTTTGTTTGTCACTATACATGGTTACCACGTCATGTCGTTACGTGTCGCATGTCTTTGTGCTTTCTTTTTGACAGCTAGTGTTCCCAACCATTGTTTGCCCCCTCTGACTATCTGTGACTCGTGTTGTGAGTTGTAAATGTTGACCACATGAAGTGAAATTATTTGTTCATGGTCAGTGACATATGCATACTTTGGTTGGTCACTGTGCATTGTAGCCACATTGTGCCACTACATATTGAAGGTATTTGTACTTACTAGTCGATAACTAGCAGTCACAAACCATTGCCTTCCACCCTGACCATTTGTGACTCGTGTTATGAGTTGTAAACGTTTACCATACTTAGTGACATTATTTGTTCATGGTCAGTGACATATGCCTATTTTGGTTGGTCATCGTGCATGGTATCCACACTGTTCCACAACGTATTGAAGCTCCTTGTGCTTCAAATTTGATACTTGGTGTTCCCAAACCATTGTTTCCTCCTCTAACCATTTGTGACTTGTATTATGAGTTGTTAACGCTGACCACACACTTCGGATGTCTTTGGTCAAAGGTAGTAAATGTGCCTACTTTGGTCGGTCATTGTGCATGGTAGCCACATCATGCTACTACTGACTGAAAGTCATTGTACTTGCTAGTTGAGAACCGATATTCCCATAGCATTGTTTCCTCCCCTGGCCGTTTGTGACTCGTGTTATGGTTGGTCAACGTTGACCATCCATATTGAAATTCTCTGGTCATGGTCAGTGACATATGCCTAGTTTGGTTGTTTGGTGTGTATATTAGCCAAACTGTGCCACTACGTATTGAAGTTCTTTGTTCTTTCTAGTAGATACATAGGGTTCCCACACCATTGTCTCTCCCTCTGACCATCCGTGACTCGTGTTGTGAGTTATCAATGTTGACCACACACAGTGGACTTCTTCCGTCGTAGTCAGTGACATATGCATCATCTGGTTGGTCACTATGCAAGCTAGCCATACCGTGCTACTACTTGTTGAAAATCTTTCTACTTGCTAGTTTATAACTAGTGTTCTCAACCCATAGTTTCCCCCACTGACTATTTGTGACTCGTGTTATGAGTTTTCAACATTGACCACACAATGTGAAATCCGTTTGGTCATGGCTAGTGACATATGCCTGCTTTGGTTTGTCCCTGTACATGAGTACCACACGGAGTCACTGCATATTGAAGGTACTTGTGCTTTGTAGTTAATAGCTAGTCTCCCCAAACCATTGTTACCCCCCTTGGACTATCCGTGACTCGTGTTGTGAGTTGTCAACGCTGACCACATGAAGCGAAATTTGTTGGTCATGGTCAGTGACACATGCATACTTTGGTTGGTCACTTTACATGGTAGCCATGAGGTGCAACTACATATTGAAGGTATATGTACTTGTTACTCGATAACTAGTATTCACAAACCATTGTCTTCCACTCTAACCATTTGTGACTCGTGTTATGACCTGTCAAAGTTTACCACACTTAGTGACATTATTTGGTCATGATCAAAGAAATATACCTATTTTGGTTGGTCATCGTGCATGGTACCCACACCGTGCCAAAACGGATTGAAGCTCCTTTTGCTTGCTAGTTGATACTTGGTGTTCCCAACGCATTGGTTCCCCCTCTGACCATTTGTCACTCCTATTATGAGTTGTCAACGTTGAGCACACACGGTGGATTTCTTTGGTCAAAGCAGTACATATGCCTACTTTGGTCGGTCATTCTGCATGGTAGCGACACCGTGCTACTACTGAAGATCGTTGTACTTGCTAGTTGAGAACTGATATTCCCAAAGCATTGTTTTCCCCCCTGACCGTTTATGACTTGTGTTATGGTTGGTCAATGTTGACCACCCATATTGAAATTCTCTGGTCATGGTCAGTGACATATGCCTAGTTTGGTTGCTTGGTGTGTATATTAGCCACACTGTGCCACCACGTATCAAAGTTCTTTGTCCATTCTAGTCGATGCATAGGGTTCCCAAACCATTGTCTCTCCCTCAGACCATTCGTGACACGTGTTATGAGTTGTCAATGTTGACCACACATAGTGGACTTCTTATGTCATAGTCAGTGACATATGCATCCTTTGGTTGATCACTGTGCATGATAGCCACACCGTGCCACTACTTGTTGAGAATCTTTCTGCTTGCTAGTTGATAACTAGTGTTCCCGACCCATGGTTTATCCCACCGACCATTTGGGACTCGTGTTATGAGTTTTCAACGTTGACCACACACTGTGAAATCCGTTCGGTCATGGTTAGTGACATCTGCCTACTTTGGGTTGTCCTTGTAAATGGATACCACATGGTGTCACTACGTATCAAAGGTCTTTGTGATTTCTAGTCGATAGCTAGTGTTCCAATCCATTGTTAGCCCCTCTGAATATATGTGACCTGTGTTGTGAGTTGTCAACATTGACCGCATTAAGTGAAAATCTTTGGTCATGGTCATTGACACATGCATACTTTGGTCGGTCCCTTTGCATTGTAGCCACACTGTGCCAGTACACATTGAGGGTATTTTTACTTGCTTGTCGATAACTAGAAGTTAGAAACCATTTTCTTCCACTCCAACTATTTGTGACTCGTGTTATGAGCTGTCAAGGTTTATCACACATGGTGACATTCTTTGGTCATGGTCAGTGACATATGCATACCTTGGTTGGTCATCGTGCATGGTATCCACACCATGCCACATCGCATTGAACGTCATTGTGCTTGCTAGTTGATACCTGGTGTTCTCGAACAATTGTTTCCCCCTTTGACTATTTGTGACTCGTATTATGAGTTGTCTGCGTTGAGCACACAAAGCGGATTTCTTTGGTCAAAGGCAGTACACATGCCTACTTTGGTCGGTCATTGTGCATGGTAGCCACACCGTCCTACTACTGATTGAAGGGCGCTGTAATTGCTAGTTGAGAACTGATATTCCCATACCATTGTTTCCCCCTCTTACTGTTTTTGACTCGTGTTGTGGTTGGTTAACGTTGACCATCCATATTGAAATTCTTTTATCGTGGTCAGTGACATATGCCTAGTTTGGTTGTTTGGTGTGCATAGTAGCCACACCGTGCCACTACGTATCATAGTTCTTTGTCCTTTCTAGTCAATGCACAGGGTTCCCAAACCATTGTCTCTCCCCCTGACCATTGTGACTCGTTTTATGAGTTGTCAATGTTGACCATACATAGTGGACTTCTTCGGTCATAGTCAGTGACGTGTGCATCCTTTGGTTGGTCACTGTGCACGCTAGCCACACCGTGCCACTACTTGTTGATAGTCTTTCTACTTGCTAGTTGATAACTAGTGTTCCCAAGCCATGGTTTCCCCCACTGACCATTTGTGACTCGTGTTATGAGTTTTCAACGTTGACCACACACTGTGAAATCCGTTTGGTCATTGTTTTTGACATATGCCTACTTTGGTTTGTCACTCTACATGGTTACCACACCGTGTCATTTTGTATCAAAGGTTTTTGTGCTTTCTTGTTGACAGCTACAATTCTCAAACCATTTTAGCCCCCTCAGACTATCCTTGACTCGTGTTGTGAGTTGTAAATGTTGACCACATATTGAAGGAATTTGTACTTGCTAGTCCATAACTAGTAGTCACAAACCATTATCTTCCACCCTGACCATTTGTGACTCGTGTTATGAGTTATCCAAGCATACCACACTTAGTGACATTATTTGGTCATGGTCAGTAACATATGCCTACTTTAGTTCGTCATCGTGCATGGTATATACACCGTGCCACAATATATTGAAGCTCCTTGTGCTTGCTTTTTGATACTTGGTGTTCCCAAACCATTGTTTCCTCATCTGACCATTTGTGACTCGTATTATGAGTTGTCAACGTTGACCAGACACAGCGGATATCTTTGGTGAAAGGCATTACATATGCGTACGTTGGTCGGTCATTGTGCATGGTAGCCACACCGTGCTACTACTGACTAAAGGTCGTTGTACTTGCTAGTTGAAAACTGATATTCCCATAGCATTGTTTCCTCCCCTGAATGTTTGTGACTCGTGTTATGGTTGGTCAATGTTGACCACCCATATTGAAATTCTCTCGTCATGGTCAGTGACATATGCATAGTTTGGTTTTTTGGTGTGCATATTAGCCACACTATGCCACAACGTATTGAAGTTATTTTTCCTTTCTAGTAAATACATAGGGTTCCCAAACCATTGTCTCTCCATATGACTATTTGTCACTCGTGTTATGAGTTGTCAATGTTGACCACACATAGTGGACTTCTTCGGTCATGGTTAGTGACATATGCCTACTTCGGTTTGTCCCTGTACATGGTTACCACGCCGTGTAACTACACAACGAAGGTCTTTATGCTTTATAGTTGATAGCTAGCGTTCCCAAACCGTTGTTAGCCCCTCTGAATATCTGTGACTCGTATTGTGAGTTGTCAACATTGACCACATGAAGTGAAGTTATTTGGTCATGGTCAGTGACAGATGCATACTTTGGTTGGTCATTGTGCATTGTAGCCACACTGTGCCACTACATATTGAAGGTGTTTGTACTTGCTAGTCAATGTTCACCACACACAGTGCACTTCTTCGGTCATAGTCAGCGACGTATTCATCCTTTGGTTGGTCACTGTGCACGCTAGCCACACCATGCCACTACTTGCTGAAGTTCTTTGTACTTGTTAGTTGATAACTAGTGTTCCTAACCTATTGTTTCCGCCTCCGACCATTTGTGACTCGTGTGATGACTTTTCAACATTGACCACACATGGTGAAATTTGTTTGGTCATGGTTAGTGACATATGCCTACTTTGGTTTGTCACTGTACATGGTTACCACGCCGTGTCAATGTGTATTGAAGGTTTTTGTGCTTTCTAGTCAATAGCTAGTGCTCCCAAACCAATGTTACCCCCCTTTGACTATATATGACTCGTGTTGTGAGTTTTCAACGCTGACCACATGAAGTGAAATTCGTTGGTCATGGTCAGTGACATATGCATACTTTTGTTGGTCACTGTGCATGGTAGCCACGCTGTGCCACTACATATTGAAGGTATGCTTACTTGCTATTCGGTGACTAGTATTCACAAACCATTGTCTTCCACTCTGACCATTTGTGACTCGTGTTATGAATTGTCATAGTTTACCATACTTAGTGACGTTACTTGGTCATGGTCAGTGACATATCTGTACTTTGGTTGGTCATCGTGCATGGTATCCACACCATGCCACAAGGTATTGAAGGTCCTTGTGCTTGCTAGTTAATACCTGGTGTTCTCAAACCATTGTCTCCCCCTCCGACCATTTGCGACTCCTATTATGAGTTGTCAACGCTGACCACGCACAGCACATTTCTTTGGTCAAAGGCTGTACATATGCCTACTTTGGTCATTAATTGTGCACGGTGGCCAAACCGTGCTTATACTAATTGAATGTCTCTCTACTTGCTAGTTGAAAGTTGATATTCCCATACCAATGTTTCCCCCTCTGACCATTTGTGACTCATGTTATGGTTGGTGAATGTTGACCACCCATATTGAAATTCTTTGGTCATGGTCAGTGACATATGCCTAGTATGGTTGTTTGGTACGCATAGTAGCCACACCATGCCAATATGTATTAAAGTTATTTGTCCTTTTAGGTCAATACATAGGTTTCCCAAGCCAATGTCTCTCCCTCTGACCATTTGTGATTCGTGTTATGAGTTGTCAATGTTGACCACACATAGTGGACTTCTTCGGTCATAGACACTGGTTGGTCACTGTGCACGCTATTCAAACCGTGCCACTACTTGTTGAAAATCTTCCTACTTGCTAGTTGATAACTAGTGTTCGCAACCCATCGTTTCCCCCACAGAACATGTGTTACTAGTGTTATGAGTTTTCAATGTTGACCACACACTATGAAATCCGTTTTGTCATGGTTAGTGACATATGCCTACATTTCTTTGTCAATGTAAATGGTTACCAAGCCGTGTCACTACATATTGAAGGTATTTGTACTTGCTACTCGATAACTAGTATTCACAAACCATTGTCTTCCACTCTGACCATTTGTGACTCGTGTTATGAGCTGACAAAGTTTACCTCACTTCGTGAAATTATTTGGTCATGGTCAGTGACATATGCCTACTTTGGTTGGTAATCGTGCATGGTATCCACAACATGCCAAAACTTCTTGAAGCTCCTTGTGCTTGCTAGTTGATACTTGGTGTGCCCGTACCATTGGTCCCCCCTCTGACCATTTGTGACTTGTGTTATGAGATGTCAGCGTTGACCAGACACGGTGGATTTCTTTGGTCAAAGGCAGTAAATATGCCTCCTTTGGTCGGTCATTGTGCATGGTAGCCACACCGTGCTACTACTGACGAAAGGTTGTTGTACTTGCTTGTTGGGAACTGATATTCCCATACCGTTGTTTCCTCCCCTGACCGTTTGTGACTCCATTTATTGTTGGTCAACGCTGACCACCCATATTGAAATTCTCTTCTCATGGTCAGTGACATATGCCTAGTTCGGTTGTTAGGTGTGCATAGTAGCCACACCGTGCCACTACATATCAAATATCTTTGTCTATTCTAGTCAATACACAGGTTTCTAAACCATTCTCTCCCTCTGACCATTTGTGACTCGGGTTATGAGTTGTCAATGTTGACCACACATAGTGGACTTCTTCGGTCATAGTCAGTGACGTGTGCATTATTTGGTTGGTCGCTGTGCATGCTAACCACACCGTACCACTACTTGTTGATGGTCTTCGTACTTGTTAGTTGAAAAGTAGTGTTCCCAACCCATGGTTTCCATCACTGACCATTTGTGACTCGTGTTATGAGTTTTCAACGTTAACCACACACTGTGAAATTCGTTTGGTCATGGGTTGTGACATATGCCTACTTTTGTTTGTCACCATACATGATTACTACACCCTGTCATTACGTATCAAAGATCATTGTGCTTTCTTGTTGACAGCTAGTGTTCCCGAACCATTGTTAGCCCCCTCTGACTATTTGTGACTCGTGTTGTGAGTTGTCAACATTGACCACATGAAGTGAAATTCTTTGGTCATGGTCAGTGACATATGCATACTTTGGTTGGTCACTGTGCATTGTAGCCACACTGTGCCACTGCATGTTGAAGGTATTTGTACTTGCTAGTCGATAACAAGTATTTAGAAACCATTATCTTCCACTCTGACTATTTCTGACTCGTGTTATGAGTTGTCAAAGTTTACCACACATGGTGACATTCTTTGGTCATGGTCAGTGACATATGGTTGGTCATCGTGCATGGTATCCACACCGTGCCACAACGCACTGAAGGTTTTTGTGCTTGCTAGTTGATACCTGGTGTTCCCTAAAAATTGTTTCTCCCTCTGACTATCTGTGACTTGTATTATGAGTTGCCAACGTTGACCATACACAGCGGAATTATTTGGTCAAAGGTAGTACATGTGCCTACTTTGGTCAGTCATTGTGCATGGTAGCCACACCATGCTACTAATGATTGAAGGTCTTTGTACTTGCTAGTTGAGACCTGATATTCCCAGACTATTGTTCCCCCCTCTGACCGTTTGGGACTCGTGTTATGGTTGGTGAACGTTGACCACCCATATTGAAATTATTTGGTCATGGTCAGTGACATATGCCTAGTTTGGTTGTTTGGTGTGCATAGTGGCCACACTGTGCCACTACGTATTGAAGGTTTTTTTCCTTTATAGTCAATACATAGGGTTCCCAAACCATTGTCTCTCTCTCTGACCATTTGTGACTCCTGTTATGAGTTGTCAATGTTGACCACACATAGTGGACTTCTTTGGTCATATTCAGTGACCTATGCATCCTTTGGTTGGTCACTGTGTACGGTAGCCATACCGTGCGACTACTTGTTGATGGTCTTTGTACTTGTTAGGTGATAACTAGTGTTGCCAACCCATTGTTTCCCCCTCTGACCATTTGTAACTCATGTTATACGTTTTCAATGTTGACCACACACTGTGAAATTCTTTTGGTCATGGTTAGTGACATATGCCTACTCTGGTTTGTCACTGTACATGGTTACCGCGGCCTGTCACTACGTTTCAAAGGTCTCTCTGCTTTCTAGTTGATAGCTAGTGTTCCCAAACCATTGCTACCCCCTCTGAATATCTGTGACTTGTTTTGTGAGTTGTCAACATTGACCACATGAAGTGAAATTCTTTGGTCATGGTCAGTGACATATGCATACTTTGGTTGGTCACTGTGCATTGCATCCACACAATGAAACTACATATTAGAAGTGTTTGTACTTGCTAGTCAACAACTAGTAGTTAGAAACCATTATCTTCCACTATGACCATTTGTGTTATGAGTTGTCAAAGTTTACCACACATCGTGACATTCTTTGGTCATGGTCAGTGACATATGGTTGGTCATTGTGCATGGTATCCACACCGTGCCACAACAAACTGAAGGTCATTGTGCTTGCTGTTGATACCTGGTGTTCCCAAACAATTGTTTCCCCCTCTGACTATTTGTGACTCGTATTATGAGTTGCCAACGTTGACCATACACAGCGGATTTTTTGGTCAAATGCAGTACATATGCTTACTTTGGTCGGTCATTGTGCATGGTAGCCACATCGTGCTACGACTGACTGAAGGTCGGTGTACTTGCTAGTTGGTATCAATAATCCCAAACCATTGTTTCCTCCTCAGACAATTTGTGACCCATATCATGGGTTTGCAACGTTGACCACACATAGTGAAGTTATTTGGTTATGGTAAGTGGCCCATGCCTAATATGGTTGGTCATTGTGCATGGTAGCCACACCGGTCCACTACTTGTTGAAAGTCGTTGTACTTGCTAGTCAAGAAATAGCAAAGATTTTCTCCCTTTGACACCAGGTCGGGTTTTGTTCATTTGTTACACGTAGGTGCCTTCACTGGAATACTCCCTCTCACCCCCATAGAGGGATGTTCTGTGGACGACGTGGATGACAGATTTGCGACCGCAGTATGACACCCCCATACCCCCCCCACGGCCTAGGCTCGAAGGAGAGTTGAGGTATCACAACACGTCCCCTCTCCCCCCCCCCCAGGTCGCAAGCCTATTCTATATTGCGCGTACCAGGATTCAAACCCAGGACCTACCACTCCAGAATCTAACTCTATAAGCACTAAGCCAACTCACATGGTGTTCATATGATGTCCAAAGGACATTACAAGGATTTCTATGGGTAAAGCGCATTAAAAAAGGGGGTTTACGATTAGAGGGTAGTTTTCAAAAGTATGAATAATGACAAAGTTAGTTTAATCATAAAATTATGACACAAACGGAATTTCAAATATTGCAAATTCCAGCTTGAAAAGCCTCTCAACCATTGCTCCGACTGACCAACTGTTAGAAGGAAAATTGACTACACACAATGAAACTCTTTTTATGATATTGAGTGACACAAGAATACTTTGGTTGGTCATTGTGCATGGTAGCCACACCGTGCCACCACTTATCGAAGGTCTTTGTACTTGCTAGTCAATACCGAGTATTCCCAAACCATTCTTTCTCCCTGTGCCCATTTTTGACTTGTATTATGAGCTGTGAACGTTGACCACACACACACAAAACTTCTTTGGTAATGAGCAGTGATGTATGCCTACTTGGGTAGGTCATTGTGCATTGTAGCCACACCGTGCCAATACATACGAAAAATATTTGTACTTGCTAGAAGATACATAGTGCTTTGAAACCATGTTTTCCCCCTCTGACCAGTTGTGACTCATGTTATGGGTTGTGAATGTTGACCACACTATGTGTGGTCATCATTCGCAACTCATAACACAAGTCACAAATGATCCGAGGGAGAGACAATGGTTTGGGAACCCTATGCATGGACTAGAAAGGACAAATAACATCAATACGTAGTGGCAGACTATGGCTACTATGCACACCAAATAACCAAACTAGGCACATGTCACTGAACATGACCAAAGACTTCCAATATGGGTGGTCAACGTTCACCAACCATAACACGAGTCACAATCGGTCAGAGGGGGGAACAATGGTCCGGGAATATCAGTTCTCAACTCGCAAGTACAAAGACCTTCAATCACTAGTAGCACGGTGTGGCTACCATGCACAATGACCGACCAAAGTAGGCATATGTACGATCTTTGACCAAAGAAATCCGCTGTGTATGGTCAACGTTGACAACTCATGATACGAGTCACGAATAGTCAGAGGGGGAAACAACTGTTTGGGAATACCAGGTATCAACTAGCAAGCACAGTGACCTTGAGTAGCTGTGGCACGGTGCGGATACCATGCACAATGAGCAACCATATGTCACTAACCATGACCAAATAATGTCACCATGTGTTGTAAACTTTGACAACTCATAACACGAGTCACACATGGTCAGAGTGGAAGATAATGGTTTTTAAATACTAGTTATCGACTAGCAAGTACAAATATATTCAATATGCAGTGACAAGTGTGGGTACAATGCACAGTGACCAACCAATGTATGCATATGTCACTGACCATGATTGGACGATTTCACTTCATGTGGTCAATGCTGACAACTCACAATACGAGTCACAGATAGTCAGCGGGGGCTAACAATGGTTCGGGAACACTAGCTGTCAATAAGAAAGCACAAAGACCTTCAATACCTAATGACACGGCGTGTTAACCATGTACAGTGACAAACCAAAGTAGGCATATGTCACAAACCATGAGCAAACGGATTTCACAGTGTGTGTGTGTGTGGTCAACATTGAAAACTCATAACACGAGTCATAAATGGTCAGTGGGGGAAACCATGGGTTGGGAACACTAGGTATCAATTAGCAAGTAGACTAATTTTCAACAAGTAGTGGCACGGTGTGGCTAGCGTGCACAGAGACCAACCAAAGGATGCACGTCACTTAATATGACCAAAGAAGTCCACTATGTATGGTCAACATTGACAACTCATAACACGAGTCACAAATGGTCAGAGGGAGAGACAATGGTTTGGGAAGCCTACGCATCGACTAGAAAGGACAAAGATCTTCAATACGTAGTGGCTCGGTGTGGCTACTATGCACACCAAACAACCAAACTAGGCATATGTCACCGGCCATGATGAAATAATTTCAATATGGGTGGTCAGCATTCACCAACCATCACACGAGCCACAAACGGTCAGAGGGGGAAATAATGGACTGTTAACATCAATTCTCAACTAGCAAGTACGGCGACCTTCAATCAGTATAAGCACAGTGTGGCTACCATACACAATAGCCGATCAAAGTAGGCATATGTACTGCCTTTGACCAAAGAAATCCGCTGTGTGTGATCAACGTTGACAACTCATAATAGGAGTCACAAATGGTCAGAGGGGGAGACGATGGTTTGGGAACACCAGGTATCAACTAGCAAGCACAAGGACCTTGAATAAGGTGTGGCACGGTGTGGATACCATGCACGATGACCAACCCAAGTAGGCAGATGTCACTGACCATGACCCAATAATTTCACTAAGTGTGGTAAACTTTGACAACTCATAACACGAGTCACAAATGGTCAGGGTGGAATTTTATGGTTTGTGAATACTAGGTATTGACTAGCAAGAACAAATACCTCCAATATGTAGTGGCACAGCGTGGCTACCATGCATAGTGACCAGCCAAAGTATGCATATGTCACTAACCATGACCAACAAATTTCACTTCATGTGGTCAGCGTTGACAACTCACGAAACGAGTCACTGATAGTCGGAGGAGGGCAACAATGGTTTGTGAACACTAGCTATCAACTAGAAAGCACAAAGACCTACAATACGTAGGGACACGGCGTGGTAACAACGTATAGTGACAAACCAAACTAGGCATATGTCACTGACCATGACCAAAGAATTTCAATAGGGGTGGTCAACATTCACAACCCATAACATGAGTCACAACTGGTCAGAGGGGGAAAACATGGTTTCAAAGCACTATGTATCTTCTAGCAAGTACAAAGATTTTTCGCATGTATTGGCACGGTGTGGCTACCGTGCACAATGACCTACCCAAGTAGGCATACATCACTGCTCATGACCAAAGAAGTTTAGTGTGTGTGTGTGGTCAACGTTCACAACTCATAATACGAGTCAAAAATGGGCAGAGGGAGAAATAATGGGTTGGGAATACTCGGTATCGACTAGCAAGTACAAAGACCTTCGATAAGTGGCGGCACAGTGTGGCTACCATGCACAATGACCAACCAAAGTATTCTTGTGTCACTCAATATCATAAAAAGAGTTTCATTGTGTGTAGTCAACTTTCCTTCTTACAGTTGGTCAATTGGAGCAATGGTTGAGAGGCTTTTCAAGCTGGAATTTGCAGTATTTGAAATTCCGTCTGTGTCATAATTTTATGATTAATCTAACTTTGTCATCATTCATACTTTTGAAAACTACCCTCTAATCGTACACCCCCTTTTTTAATGCGCTCTATCCATAGAAACCCTTATAGTGTCATTTGGACATCATATGAACACCATGTGAGTTGGCTTAGTGCTTATAGAGTTAGATTCTGGAGTGGTAGGTCCTGTGTTTGAATCCTCGTACGCGCAATATAGAATAGGCTCGCCACCTGGGGGGGGGGGTCGTGTTGTGATACCTCAACTCTCCTTCGAGCCTAGGCCGTGGGGGGGTATGGGGGTGTCATAATGCGGTCGCAAATCGGTCCTCCAGGTCGTCCACGGAACATCCCTCTAGGGGGGTGGGAGGGAGTATTCCAGTGAAGGTACCTACGCGTAACAAAACAACAAAAACTGACCTGGTGTCAAAGGGAGAAAAGCTTTGCTATTTATTGACTAGCAAGTACAACGACTTTCAACAAGTAGTGGAACGGTGTGGCTACCATGCGCAATGACCAACCATGTTAGGCATGGGCCACTTACCATGACCAAATAATCTTACTAAGTGTGGTCAACGTTGAAAACCCATAATATGGGTCACAAATTGTCAGAGGAGGAAACAATGGTTTGGGATTATTGATACCAACTAGCAAGTACACCGACCTTCAGTCTGTAGTAGCACGGTGTGGCTACCATGCACAATGACCGACCAAAGTAGGCATATGTACTGCATTTGACCAAAAAATCCGCTGTGTATGGTCAACGTTGGCAACTCATAATACGAGTCACAAATAGTCAGAGGGGGGAACATTTGTTTGGGAACACCAGGTATCAATAGCAAGCACAATGACCTTCAGTTCGTTGTGGTACGGTGTGGATACCATGCACGATGACCAACCATATGTCACTGACCATGACCAAAGAATGTCACCATGTGTGGTAAACTTTGACAACTCATAACACAAGTCACAAATGGTCATAGTGGAAGATAATGGTTTCTAGCTACTAGTTATCGACTAGCAAGTACAAATAGTTTTAATATGTAGTTGCATTGTGTGGCTGCAATGCACAGTGACCAACCAAAGTATGTATATGTCACTGACCATGACCAAAGAATTTCACTTCATGTGGTCAGTTTTGACAACTCACAACACAAGTCACAGATATTCAGAGGGGGTAGCAATGGTTTGGGAACACTAGCTATCACCTAGAAAGCAGAGAGACCTTTCATACGTAGTGACAGGGCGTGGTAACCATGTACAGTGACAAACCAGAGTAGAAATATGTCACTAACCATGGCCAAAAGAATTTCACAGTGTGTGGTCATCGTTGAAAACGTATAGCATGAGTCACAAATAGTCAGAGGGTGAAACAATGGGTTGGGAACACTAGTTATCAACTAACAAGTACTAAGACCTTCAACAAGAAGTGGCACGGTATGGCTAGCGTACACAGTGACCAACCAAAGGATGCATAGGTCACTGACTATGACCGAAGAGGTCCACTATGTGTGGTCAACATTGACAACTCATAACACGAGTCACAAATGGTCAGAGAGAGAGACAATGGTTTGGGAACCCTATGTATCGACTATAAAGGAAAAAAACCTCCAATACGTAGTGGCACGGTGTGGCTTCTATGCACACCAAACAACCAAACTAGGCATATGTCACTGACCATGACCAAAGAATTTCAATATGGGTGGTCAACGTTCACCAACCATAACACGAGTCCCAAACGGTCAGAGGGGGGAACAATGGTCCGGGAATATCAGGTCTCAACTAGCAAGTATAAAGACCTTCAATCAGTAGTAGCACGGCGTTGCTACCATGCACAACGACTGACCAAAGTAGGCACATGTACTACCTTTGACCAAAGAAATCCGTTGTGAATGGTCAACGTTGGCAACTCATAATACGAGTCACAGATAGTCAGAGGGGGAAACAAATTTCTGGGAACACCAGGTAACAACTAGCAAGCACAATGACCTTCAGTGCGTTGTGGCACGGTGTGGATACCATGCACAATGAACAACCATATGTCACTTACCATGACCAAAGAATGTCACCATGTGTGGTAAACTTTGACAACTCATAACACGAGTCAGAAATGGTCAGAGCGGAAGATAATGGTTTCTAAATACTAGTTATCGACTAGCAAGTACCAATACATTCAACATGCAGTGGCACAGTGTGGCTACAATGCACAGTGACCAACCAAAGTATGCATATGTCACTGACAATGACCAAAGAATTTCACTTCATGTGGTCAATGTTGACAACTCACAACACGAGTCACAAATAGTCAGAGGGGGCTAACAATGGTTCGGGAATACTAGCTCTCAACAAGAAAGCACAAAGATCTTTGATACGTAACCATGTAAGGTGACAAACAAAAGTAGGCATATGTCACAACCCATGACCAAATGGATTTCACAGTGTGTGGTTAATGTTGAAAACTCATAACACGGGTCACAAATGGTCAGTGGTGGAAACCATGGATTGGGAACACTAGTTATCAACTAGCAAGTATAAATATTTTCAACAAGTAGTGGCACGGTCTGGCTAGCGTGCACAGTGACCAACCAAACAATGCCCACGTCACTGACTATGATTGAAGAAGTCCACTATGTGTGGTCAACATTGACAACTCATAACCCGAGTCACAAATGGTCAGAGGGAGAGAAAATGGTTTGGAAACCTATGTATTGACTAGAATGGACAAAGAAATTTGATATGTGGTAGCACGGTGTGGCTACTATGCACACCTAACAACCGAACTATGCATATGTCACTGACCATGACAAGGGAATTTCAATATGGGTGGTCAGCGTTGACCAACCATAGCACGAGTCACAAACGGTCAGGAGAGGAAACAACGGTATGGGAATATCAGTTATCAACGAGCAAGTACAACGACCTTCAGTCAGAAGTAGCACGGTGTGGCTACCATGCACAATGACCAACCAAAGTATCAACTACTGCCTTTGACCAAAGAAATCCACCGTGTGTGGTCAACACTGACAAGTCATAATAGAAGTCACAAATGGTCAGAGGAGGAAACAATGGTTTGGGAACACCAAGTATCAACTAGCAAGCAGAAGGAGCTTCAAGATGTTTTGGCACGGTGTGGATACCATGCACGATTACCAACCAAAGTAGGCATATGTCACTGACCATGACCAAATAATGTCACTAGGTGTGGTAAACTTTGACAGCTCATAGCACAAGTGACTATAGGTCAGAGTGGAAGACAATGGTTTGTGAATACTAGTTATCGAGTAGCAAGTACAAATACCTTCAATATGTAGTGGCACAGCGTGGCTACCATGCACAGTGACCAACCAAACCATGCATATGTCAGTGACCATGACCAACGAGCTTCACTTCATTTGGTCAACGTTGACAACTCACAACCCGAGTAACATATATTCAAAGGAGGGTATCAATGGTTTGGAAACACAAGCTATTAACTAGAAAGCACAAATACCTTCAATATGTAGTAACACGGCGTGGTAACCATTAACGGTGACAAAGAAATGTAGGCATATGTCACTAACCATGACAAAACGGATTTCATAGTATGTGGTCAACGTTGAAAACTCATAACACGAGTAACACATGGGCAGTGGGGGAAACGATGGGTTGGGAACTCTAGTTCTCAACTAGCAAGTAGGAAGATTTTCAACAAGTAGTGGCACGGTTTGGCTAGCGTGCACAGTGACCAACGAGTGACTATGACCGACGAAGTCCACTATGTGTGGTCAACATTGACAACTCATAACACGAATCACAAATGGTCAGAGGGAGAGACAATGGTTTGGGAGCCTATGTATTGACTTAAAAGGACAAAGAACTTCAATACGTATTGGCGCGGTGTGGCTACTATGCACACAGAACAACCATACTAGGCATATGTCACTGACCATGACCAAAGAATTTCAATATGGGTGGTCAACATTCACCAACCATAACATGAGTCACAAATGGTCAGAGGGGGAAACAATGGTATGGGAATATCAACTTTCAACTAGCAAGTAGAGAGATGTTCAATAAGTATAAGCACGGTGTGGCTACCGTGCACAATGAATGACCAAAGTAGGCATATGTACTGCCTTTGACCAAATAAATCCGTAGTGTGTGGTCAACGTTGACAACTCATAATAGGAGTCATAAATGGTCAGAGGGGGAGACAATGGGTTGGGAATACCAGGTATTAACTAGCAAGCAAAAGGATCTTCAATACGTCGTGGCACGGTGTGGATAACATGCACGATGACGACTCAAAGTAGGCATATGTCAGTTACCATGACCAAATAATGCCACTAAGTGTGGTAAACTTTGATGATTCATAACAAGAGTCACAAATGGTCAGAGTGGAAGACAATGGTTTGTGTATACTGTGTATTGAGTAGCAAGTACAAATACCTTGAATATGCAGTGGCACAGCATGGCTACCATGTTTAGTGACCAACCAGAGTATGGATGTGTCACTGACCATGACCAAAAATTTTCACTTAATGTGATCAGTTTGACAACTCACAACACGAGTCACGGATAGTCAAAGGGGAGGAACAATGGGTTGGGAACACTAGCTTTTAACCAGAAAGCACAATTACCTTCAATATGCAGTGAAACCACGTGGTAACCATGTACAGGGACAAACCATAGTAGGCATATGTCACTAACCAGGACCAAACGGATTTCATAGTGTGCGGTCAACGTTGAGAACTCATAACACGAGTCACAAATGGTCAGAAGGGGAAACCATGGGTTGGGAACTCTGGTTATCAACTAGCAAGTAGTGGCACGGTGTGGCTAGCGTGCACAGTGACCAACCAAAGGATGCATATGTCACTGACTATGACCGATGAAGTCCACTATGTGTGGTCAACATTGACGACTCATAACACGAGTCATACATGGACAGAGGGAGAGACAATTGTGTGAGAACCCTATGTATCTAATAGAAAGGACAAAGAACTTCAATACGTAGTGGCACGGTGTGGCTAATATGCACACCAAACAACCAAACTAGGCATATGTCACTGACCATGACCAGAGAGTTTCAATATAGGTGGTCAACGTTGACCAACCATAACACGAGTCACAAACGGTCAGGGGAGGAAACAATGGTTTGGGAATATCAGTTTTCAACTAGCAAGTACAACGACCCTCAGGCAATAGTAGCACGGTGTGGTTACCATGCATAGTGATCGGCCAAAGTAGGCATATGTACTACCTTTGACCAAAACAATCCACTGTGTGTGGTCAACGTTGACAACTCGTAATACGAGTCACAAATGGTCAGAGGGGGAAAATGGTTTGGGAACACCAAGTATCAAATAGCAAGCACAAGGAGCTTCAATATGTTGTGGCACGGTGTGGATACCATGCACGATGACCAACCAGTGTATGCATATGTCACTGACCATGAGCAAAGAATGTCACCATGTGTGGTAAACTTTGACAACTCATAACACAAGTCACAAATGGTCAGGGTGGAAGGCAATGGTTTGTGACTACTAGTTATCAACTAGCAAGTACAAATACCTTCAATATGTAGTGGCATAGTGTAGCTTCAACGCACAGTGACCAGCCAAAGTATGCATATGTCACTGACCTTGAACAAAGAATTTCACTTAATGTGGTCAACATTTACAGCTCACAACACGAGTCATAGATAGTCAGAGGGGGCGAATAATGGTTTGGGAACACTAGCTGTCAACAAGAAAGTACAATCACCTTTGACATGTAACGACACGACGTGGTAACAATGTACTGTAACAAACAAATGACCTTTGACACATAACGACACGACGTGGTAACAATGTACTGTAACGACACGATTCTGTGTATGGTCAACGTTGACCAACCATAACACGATTCATAAATGGTCAGAGGAGGAAACAATGGTTTGGAAATATCAGTTCTCAACTAGCAAGAACAACGACCTTCAGTTTGTAGTAGCACGGTGTGGCTACCATGCACAATGAACGACCAAAGTTGGCATATGTACTACCTTTGACCAAAGAAATCCGCAGTGTGTGGTCAGTGTTGACAACTCATAATACGAGTCACAAATGGTCAAAGAGGGAGACAATGGTTTGGGAACACCAGGAATCAACTAGCAAGCATAAGGACCTTCAATAAGTTGTGGCACGGTGTGAATACCATGCACGATGACCAACCAAAGTAGGCATATGTCAGTGACCATGGCCAAATAATGTCACTAAGTGTGGTAAACTTTGACAACTCATAGGACAAGTCACAAATGGTCAGAGAGGAAGACAATGGTGTGTGAATACTAGTCATCGAATAGCAAGTACACATACCTTCAATATGTAGTGGCACAGCGTGGCTACCATGCGTAGTGACCAACGAAAGTATGCATATGTCACTGACCATGACCAACGAATTTCACTTCATGTGGTCAGCGTTAAAAACTCACAATACGAGTCATAGATAGTTAAAGGGGGGTAACATTGGTTTGGGAACACTAGCTACTGACTAGAAAGCACAAAAACCTTCAATACGCATTGACACGGTGTGGTAACCATGTACAGTGACAAACCAAAGTAGGCATATGTCACTAACCATGACCAAACAAATTTCACCGTGTGTGGTCAATGTTGAAAACTCATCACACGAGTCACAAATGGTCAGAGGGGGAAACAATAGGTTAGGAACACTAGTTAACAACTAACAAGTACAAATAACTTCAACAAGTAGTGGCACGGTGTGGCTAGCGTGCACAGTGACCAACCAAAGGATGAATACGTTGCTGACTATGACCGAAGAAGTCCACTGTGTGTGTTCAACATTGACAACTCATAACACGAGTCACAATTGGTCAGAAGGAGAGACAATGGTTTGGGAACCCTGTGCATGGACTAGAAAGGACAAATGACTTCATTACGTAGTGGCACCGCGTAGCTAGTATGCACACCAAACTTCCATACTAGACATATGTATCTGACCATGACCAGAGAATTTCAATATGGATGGTCAACGTTGACCAACCATATTGGTTTGAGAATATCAGTTCTCAACTAGCAAGTACAGCGACCTTCAGTAAGAAGTAGCACGGTGTGGCTGCCATGCACAATGACCAACCAAAGTTACCATATGTACTGCCTTTGACAAAAGAAATCCGCTGTGTCCGGTCAACGTCAACAACTCACAATACAAGTCACAAATGTTCAGAGGGGGGAAACAATGGTTTAGGAACACCAAGAATCAAAAACCAAGCACAAGGAGCTACAATGCGTCGTGGCATAGTGTGGATATCATGCAAGTTGACCAACCAAGGTATGCATATGTCACTGACCATGATTAAAGAATGTCACCATGTGTGGTCAACTTTGACAACTCATAACACGAGTCACAAATGGTCAGGGTGGCAGATAATGGTTTATGAATACTAGTTATGGACTTGTATGTACAAATACCTTCAATATGTAGTGGCACATGTGGCTAGAATGCACAGTGACCAACCAAAGTACCTATATGTCACTGACCATTCCCAAAGAGTTTCACTTCATGCGGTCAATGTTGACACCTCACAAAACGAGTCACATATATTCAGAGGGAGTTACAATGGTTTGGGAGAACCATCTACCAATAAGAAAGCACAGAGCCCCTCAATACGTAGTGACACGGCGTGGTAACCATGTACAGTGACAAAAAAAAGTAAACATATGTCACAAACCATGACCAAACGGATTTCACACAATGTGGTCAACGTTGAAAACTCATAACACGAGTCACAAATGGTCACTGGGAGGAACCATGGATTGGGAACACTAGTTATCAACTAGCTGGTAGAACTGTTTCAACAAGTAGTGGCACGGTGTGGCTAGCGTGCACAGTGACCAACCAAAGGATGCATATGTCACTGAATATGACCGAAGAAGTCCACCATGTGTGGTCAACATTGACAACTCATAATTAAAGTCACAAATGGTCAGAGGGAGAGACAATGGTTTGGGAACCCTATGTATCGACTAGAAAGCACAAAAAACTTCAATACATAGTGGCACGGTGCGATACTATGCACACCAAACAACCAAAGTAGGCAGATGACCATGACCAAGGAATTTTAATATGGGTGGTCAACATTCACCAACCATAAGACGAGTCATAAACGCTCAGCGGGGGAAACAATGGTCTTGGAATATCAGTTCTCACCTAGCAAGTACAGCAACCTTCAATCAGTATAAGCACTGTGTGGCTACCATGCACACTGACCGACCAAAGTAGGCATATGTACTGCCTTTGACCAAAGAAATCGGCTGTGTGTGGACAGCGTTGACATCTCATAATACAAATCACAAATGGTCACAGGGGGAAACTATGGTATGGGAACATCAGGTATCAACTAGCAAGCACAAGGACCTTCAACAACTTGTGGCACGGTGTGGACACCATGCACGATGACCAACCAAAGTAGGCATATGTCACTGACCATGACCAAATAATGTAACTAAGTATGGTAAACTTTGACTGATCGTAACACGAGTCACAAATGGTCAGAGTGGAAGACAATGGTTCATGGATACTAGTTATTGAGTAGCAAGTACAAATACCTTCAATATGTAGTGGCACAACGTCGCTACCATGCACAGTGACCAACCAAAGTATGCATATGTCACTGACCATGACCAACGAATTTCACTTCATCTGGTCAGCGTTGACAACTCACATCACTAGTCACAGATAGTCAACAGGGCGTAACAATCATTTGGTAACACTATCGATTCACAAGAAAGCACAAATACCTTTAACATGCAGTGACACGGCGTGGTAACCATGTACAGTGACAAACCAAAGTAGGCATATGTCACGAACAATGACCAAACGAATTTCATAGCGTATGGTCAATATTGAAAACTCATAACGCGAGTCACAAATGATCATAGGGGGAAAGAATGGGTTGGGAACACCAGTTTTCAACTAGCAAGTACAAAGAACTTCAAGAAGTACTGGCACAGTGTGGCTAGCGTACACATTAACCAACCAAAGGATGAATACATCACTGACTATGATCGAAGAAGTCCACTAAGTGTGGTCAACATTGATAACTCATAACACGAGTCAAAAATGGTCAGAGGGAGAGACAATGGTTTGGGAACCCTATGCATGGACTAGAAAGGACAAATAACTGCAATACATAGTGGTACGGTGTGGCTACTATGCACACCAAACACCCAAACTAAGCATATGTCCCTGACCGTGACCAAAGAATTTCAATATGGGTGGTCAACGTTCACCAACCATAACACGAGTCACAAACAGTCAGAGGGGGAAACAATGGTCCGGGAATATCAGTTATCAACTAGCAAGAACAACGCCCTTCAATCGGTAGTAGCATGGTGTGGCTACCATGCACAGTGACCAACCAAAGTAGGCATATGTACTGCCTTTGACCAAAGAAATCCGCTGTGTGTCGTCAGCGTTGACAACTTATAATACGAGTCACAAATAATAAGAGGGGGGAAACAATTGCTTGGGAACACAAGGTATGAAATAGCAAGCATAATGACCTTCAATACGTTTTGGCATGGTGTGGATACCATGCACGAGGACCAATGAATGTATGCATGTCACTGACCATGACCAAAGAATGTCACCACGTGTGGTAAACATTGACAGCTCATAACACGAGTCACAAATTGTCCGAGAGGAAGATAATGGTTTCTAAATATTAGTCATTGACTAGCAAGTACAAATACCTTCAGTATGTTGTGGCACAGTGTGGCTACGATGCACAATGACCAACCAAAGTATGCATCTGTAACTGACCATGACCAAATAACTTCACTTCATGTGGTCAATGTTGACAAATCACAACACGAGTCACAGATATTCAGAGGGGCTACCAACGGTTTGGGAATGCTAGCTATCAACTAGAAAGCATAAAGACATTCGATGCGTAGTGACACGGCGTGGTAACCATGTAGAGGGACAAACCAAAGTAGGCATACGTCACTAACCATGACCGAAGAAGTTCACTATGTGTGGTCAACATTGACAACTCATAACACAAGTCACAAATGGTCAGATAGAGAGACAATGGTTTGGGAACCCTATGTATTGACTAGAAAGGACAAAGAACTTCAATACGTAATGGCACAGTGTGGCTAATATGAACACTTAAAAACTAAAATATGCATATGTCACTGACCATGACAAGAGAATTTCAATATGGGTGTTCGACATTGACCAACCATAACACGAGTCACAAATGGTCAGGGGAGGAAACAATTATATGGGAATATCAGTTTTCAACTAGCAAGTACAACGACCTTTAGTCAGTAGTAGCACGGTGTCGCTACCATGCACAATGACCGACCAAAGTATGCATATGTACTGCATTTGACCAAAAAAATCCGTTGTGTCTGGTCAACGTTGACAACTCATAATACGAGTCACAAATGGTCAGATGAGGAAACAATGGTTTGGGAACACCAAGTATCAAATGGCAAGCACAAGGAGCTTCAATCCGTTTTGGCACAGTGTGGATACCATGCACGAGGACCAACCAAAGCAGGCATATGTTACTGATCATGAACAAATAATGTCAATATGTGTGGTAAACTTTGACAGCTCATAACACGAGTCACAAATGGTTATAGTGGAAGACAATGGTTTATGAATACTAGTTATCGAGTAACAAGTACAGATACCTTCAATGTGTAGTGGCACAGCGTGGCTACCATGTATAGTGACCAACCAAAATATGCATGTGTCACTGACCATGACCAACAAATTTCACTTCATGTGGTCAGCGTTGACAACTCACAACACGAGTCACGGATAGTCCAAGGGGGGTAACAATGGTTTGGGAAGACTAGCTATTAACTACAAAGCACAAGTACCTTCAATATGTAGTGAAACCGTGTGGTAACCATGTACAGGGACAAACCAAAGTAGGCATATGTCACTAACCATGACCAAACGGATTTCACATTGTGTGGTCAATGTTGACAACTCATAACACGAGTCACGAATGGTCAGTGGGGGAAACTATGGGCTGGGAACACTGGTTATCAACTAGCAAGTAGAAAGATATTCAACAAGTAGTAGCACGGTATGGCTAGCGTGCATAGTGACCAACCAGATGATGCATATGTCACTGACTATGACGGAAGAAGTCGACTATGTGTGGTCAATATTGACAACTCATAACACGAGTCACAAATGGTCAGAGGGAGAGAGGATGGTGTGGGAACCCTATATATCTACTAGAAAGGACAAAGAACTTCAATACGTAGTGGCAGAGTGTGGCCAATATACACACCAAACAACCAAACGAGGCATATGTCACTGACCATGACCAGAGAGTTTCAATATGGGTGTTCAACGTTGATCAACCATAACACGAGTCACAAACGGTCAGGGGTGGAAACAACGCTATGCGAATATCAGTTATCAACTAGAAAGTACAACGACCTTCAGTCAGTAGTAGCACGGTGTGGCTACCATGCACAATGACCGACCAAAGTGGGCATATATACTACCTTTGACCAAAGACATCCGCAGTGTGTGGTCAACGTTAACAACTCATAATACGAGTCACAAATGGTTAGAGGAGGAAACAGTGGTTTGGGAGCACCAAGTATCAAATTGCAAGCACAAGGAGCTTCAATACGTTGTGGATACCATGCACGATGACCAACCAAAGTAGGCATATGTGTGGATACCATGCACGATGACCAACGAAAGTAGGCATATGTCACTGACCATGACCAAATAATGTCACTAAGTATGGTAATCTTTGACAACTCATAACACGAGTCACAAATGGTCAGGGTGGAAGGCAATGGTTTGTGAATACTAGTCATTGACTAGTAAGTACAAATACATTCAATATGTAGTGGCACAATGTGGCTACAACGCACAGTGACCAACCAAAGTATGCATATGTCACTGACCATGAACAAAGAATTTCACTTCATGTGGTCAACATTTACAACTCACAACACGAGTCACAGATAGTCAGAGGGGGCTAACAATGGTTGGGAACACTAGCTGTCAACAAGAAAGCACAAAGACATTCGACACGTAACGACATTACGTGGTAACCATGTACAGTGACAAACAAAAGTAGGCATATGTCACAAACCATGACCACACGGTTTTCACAGTGTGTGGTCAAAGTTGAAAACACATAACACGAGTCACAAATGGTCAGTGGGGAAAACCATGAGTTGGGAACACTAGGTATCAACTAGCAAGTAGAGAGATTTTCAAGAAGTAGTGGCACGGTGTGGCTAGCGTGCACAGTGACCAACCAGGGATGTACACGTCACTGACTATGACCGAAGAAGTCCACTATGTATGGTCAACATTGATAACTCATAACACAAGTCACCAATGATCAGAGGGAGATACAATGGTTTGTGAACCCTGTGTATTGACTGGAAGGGACAAAGAACTTCAATAGGAAGGGGCACTATGTGGCTACTATGCACACCAAACAACCAAACTAGGCATATGTAACTAACCATGGTGAGAGAATTTCATTGTAAGTGGTCAACATTCCTCAACCATAACACGAGTTACAAACGGTCAGAGGGGGAAACAATGGTCTGTGAATATCAGCTCTCAACTAGCAAGTACAGCGACCTTTAATCAGTTTAAGCACGGTGTGGCTACCATGCACAATGACCGACCAAAGTAGGCATTTGTACTACCTTTGATTAAATAAATCCGCTGTGTGAGGTCAGCGTTGACAACTCATAATAGGTGTCACAAATGATCAGAGGGTGAGACAATGGTTTGGGAACTCCAGGTATCAACTAGCAAGCACAAGGACCTTCAATAAGTTGTAGCACGGTGTGGATGCCATGCACGATGACCAACCAAAGTAGGCATATGTCACTGACCATGACCAAATAATGTCACTAAGCGTGGTAAACTTTGACAAATCATAACACGAGTAAAAAATGGTCAGAGTGGAAGACAATGGTTAGTGAATACTAGTCATCGAGTAGCAAGTACAGATACCTTCAATATGTAGTGGCACGGCATGTCTACCATGCACAGTGACCAACCGAAGTATGCATATGTCACTGACCATGACCAACGAATTTCACTTCATGTGGTCAGCGTTGAAAACTCACAACACGATTAACAGATAGTCAAAAGGGGATAACATTGGGTTGGGAACACTAGCTATTGACTAGAAAGCACAAGTACCTTCAATACATAGTTACACGGCGTGGCAACCATGTACAGTGAAAAGCCAAAGTAGGCATATGTCACTAACCATGACCAAAAGAATTTCACAGTGTGTGTTGAACGTTGAAAACTCATCACACGTGTCACAAATGGTCATAGGGGGAAACAATGGGTTGTGAATACTATTTATCAACGAGCAAGTACAAAGAACTTCAACAAGTAGTGGCACAGTGTGGCTAGCGTTCATAGTGACCAACCAAAGGATGAATACGTCACTGACTATGACCGAAGAAGTCCACTATGCGTGGTCAACATTGAAAACTCATAACACGGATCATGAATGGTCAGAGGGAGAAACAATGGTTTGGGTACCCTATGCATGGACTAGAAAGGACAAATAACTTCAATACGTAGTGCCACGGTGTGGCGAATATGCACAGCAAACATCCAAATGAGGCATATGTCACTGACCATTACCAGTGAATTCAACATGGGTGGTCAACATTGACCAACCATAACACGAGTCACAAATGGTGAAGGGATAAAACAATGGTTTGAAAATATTAGCTCTCAACTAGCAAGAACAGCGACCTTCAGTCAGTAGTAGCACGGCATGGCTACCATGCACAATGACCGACCAACGTTGGCATATGTACTGCCTTTGACGAAAGAAATCCGCTATGTATGGTGAACGTCGACAACTCATAATATGAGTCACAAATGGTCACAGGGGGAGTTACAATACGTTGTGGCACGGTGTGGATATCATGCACGATGACCACCCAAGGTATGCATATGTCACTGACCATGACCAAAGAATGTCACCATGTGTAGTAAACGTTGAAAACTCATAACACGAGTCACAAATGGTCAGGGTGGAAGATAATGGTTTGTGACTACTAGTTACCGACTAGCAAGTACAAATACCTTCGATATGTAGTGGCACAGCGTGGCTACAATGCACTGTGACCAACCAAAGTACGCATATGTCACTGTCCATGACCAAAGAATTTCACTTCATGTGGTCGATGTTGACAACTCACAAAACGATTCACATATATTGAGAGGGGGTAACAATGGTTTTGGAACACTAGCTATCAACAAGAAAGCACAGAGACCTTCAATACGTAGTGATACAGCGTGGTAGCCATGTACAGGGACAAACCAAAGTAGGCATATGTCAATAACCATGACCGAAGAAGTCCACTATGTTTGGTCAGCATTGACAACTCATAACATGAGTCGCAATTGCTCAGAGGGAGAGACAATGGTTTGGGAACCCTATGTATCTACAAGGAAGGACAAAGAACTTAAAAATGTAGTGGCACGGTGTGGCTAATATGCACACCAAACAACCAAACTAGGCATATGTCACTGACCATGAGCAGAGAATTTCAATATGGGTGGTCAACATTGACCAACCATAGCACGAGTCACAAATGGTCAGGGGAGGAAACAATGCTATGGGAATAACAGTTCTCAACAAGCAAGTACAGCGACCTTCAGTCAGTTTTAGCACGTTGTGGCTACCATGCACAATGACCGACCAAAGTAGGGATATGTATTGCCTTTGACAAAAAAAGTCCGCTGTGTCTGGTCAACGTTGACAACTCACAATACGGGTCACAAATGGTCAGAGGGGACAACAATGGTTTGGGAACACCAAGTATCAAATAGCAAGCACAAGGAGCTACAATACGCTGTGGCACGGTGTGCATACCATGCAGGATGACCAACCAAGGTATGCATATGCCAGTGACCATGACCAAAGAATGTCACCATGTGTGGTAAACTTTGACAACTCATAACACGATTCACAAATGGTTAGGGTGGAAGATAAAGATTTGTGAAAAATAGTTATCGACTAGCAAGTAAAAATACCTTCAATATGTAGTAGCACAGTGTGGGTACAATGCACAGTGACCAACCAAAGTACGTATATGTCACTGACCATTAACAAAGAATTCAACTTCATGTGGTCAATGTCAACAAGTCACAACACGAGTCACGTATATTCAAAGGGGGTAACAATGGTTTGCGAACACTAGCTACCAACAAGAAAGCACGGAGACCTTTAATACGTAGTGACACGGCGTGTTAACCATGTATTGTGACAAACAAAAGTAGGCATATCACTAACCATGACCAAACGGATTTCACAGTGTGTTGTCAATGTTGAAAACTCATAACACGAGTCACAAATGGTCAATGGGGGAAACCATGGACTGGGAACACGAGTTATCAACTAGCGGGTAGAAATGTTTTCAACAAGTAGTGGCACGGTGTGCCTAGCTTGCACAGTGACCAACCAAAGGATGCATATGTCACTGGTACTACCTTTGACCAAAGAAATCCGCTGTGTGAGGTCATCAATGACAACTCATAATAGGAGTCACAAATGGTAAGAGGGGGAGACAATGGTTTGGGAACACCAGGTATCAACTAGCAAGCAGAAGGACCTTCAATAAGCTGTGGCATGGTGTGGAAACCATGCATGATGACCAACCAAAGTAGGAATATGTCACTGACCATGACCAAATAATGTCACTAAGTGTGGTAAACTTTGACAACTCATAACACGAGTAACAAATGGTCAGAGTGGAAGACAATGGTTAGTGAATACTAGTCATCGAGTAACAAGTACAAATACATTCAACATGTAGTGGCACTGCGGGGCTACCATGCACAGTGACCAACCAAAGTATGCATATGTCACTTACCATGACCAACGAATGTCACTTCATGGGGTCAGCGTTGAGAACTCACAACACGATTCACAGATAGTCAAAAGGGGGTAACATTGGTTTGGGAACACTAGCTATTGAATAGAAAGAACAAATACCTTATATACGTAGTGACACGGCGTGGTAGCCATGTACAGTGACAAACCAAAGTAGGCATATGTCACTAACCATGACCAAACGAAGTTCACAATCTGTGGGCGACGTTGAAAACTCATCACACGAGTCACATATGGTCAGAGGGGAAACAATGGTTTGGCTACCCTATGCATGGACTAGAAAGGACAAATAGCTTCAATACGTAGTGGCAATGTGTGGCAAATATGCACACCAAACATCAAGACTAGGCATATGTCACTGACCATGACCAGTAATTTCAACATAGGTGGTCAACGTTGACCAACCATAACACGTGTCACGAACGGAGAGGGGAGGAAACAATGGTCTGGGGATATCAGATCTCAACTAGCAAGTACAGCGATCTTCAGTCAGTAGTAGCACGGCGTTGCTACCATGCACAATGACCGACCAAAGTTGGCATATGTACTGTATTTGACGAAAGAAATCCGATGTTTCTGGTCAACGTCGACAACTCATAATAGGAGTCACAAATGGTCAGAGGGGGAAACAATGGTTTTGGAATACCCACTATCAAAAAGCAAGCACAAGGAGCTACAATAAATTGTGGCACGGTGTGGATATCATGCACGATGACGAACCAAGGTATGCATATGTCACTAACCATGACCAAAGAATGTCACCATGTGTAGTAAACGTTGACAACTCATAACACGAGTCACAAATGGTCATGGTGGAAGATAATGGTTTGTGAATACTAGTTATCGACTAGCAAGTACAAATACCTTCAATATGTAGTGGCACAGTGTGGCTACAATGCATTATGAACAACCAAAAAACGCATATGTCTCTGTCCATGACCAAAGAATTTCACTTCATGTGGTCGATGTTGACAGCTCACAAGACGAGTCACATATATTCAGAGCGGGTAACAATGGTTTGGGAACACAAGCTATCAACAAGAAAGCACCGAGACCTTCAATACGTAGTGACACGGCGTGGTAACCATGTCAGGGACAAACCAAACTAGGCATATGTCACTAACCATGACCGAAGAAGTCCACTATGTGTGGTCAACATTGAAAACTCAGAACACGAGTCACAACTGGTCAAAGGGAGAGAAAATGGTTTGGGAACCCTATGTATCTACTAGAAAGGACAACGAACTGCAAAATGTAGTGGCACGGTGTGGCTAATATGCACACCAAACAACCAAACTAGGCATATGTCACTGACCATGACCAGGTAATTTCAATAATGGGTGGTCAACATTGACCAACCATAACACGAGTCACAAACGGTCAGGGGAGGAAACAATGCTATGGGAATAACAGTTCTCACCTAGCAAGTACAGCGACCTTCAGTCAGTTTTAGCATGTTTTGGCTATCATGGACAATGACCGACCAAAGTTTGCATGTGTACTGCCTTGGAAAAAAGAAGATTGCTGTGTCTAGTCAACGTCGACAGCTCATAATAGGAGTCACAATTGATCAAAGGGGAAAACAATGGTTTTGGAACACCAAGTATCAAATAGCAAGCACAAGGAGCTACAATACGTTTTGGCACGGTGTGGATACCATGCACGATGACCAACCAAGGTATGCATATGTCAGTGACCATGACCTAAGAATGTCACCATGTGTGGTAAACTTTGACAACTCATAACACGAGTCACAAATAGTCAGGGTGGAAGATAAAGGTTTGTGAATACTAGTTATCGACTACCAAGTACAAATACCTTCAATATGCAGAGGCACAGTGTGGCTACAATGAACAGTGACCAACCAAAGTTTGCATATGTCACCGACCATGAACAAAGAATTCCACTTCATGTGGTCAATGTCGACAACTCACAACACGAGTCACATATATTCAAAGGGGGTAACAATGGTTTGGGAACACTAGCTATCAACAAGAAAGCATAGAGACCTTCAACACGGCGTAGTAACCATGTACAGTGACAAACCAAAGTAGTCATATGTCAAAAACCATGACTAAACGGATTTCACAGTGTGTGGTCAACTTTGAAAACTCATAACACAAGTCACAAATGGTCAGTGGGGGAAACCATGGGTCGGGAACACTAGTTATCAAATAGCAAGTAGAACGATTTTCAACAAGTAGTGGCACGGTGTGCCTAGCGTGCATTGTGACCAACCAACGCATGCACAGGTCACTGACTATGTCCAAAGAAGTCCACTATGTATGGTCACTGACCATGTCCAAAGCATTTCACTTCATTTGGTCAATGTTGACAACTCACAACACGGGTCACAGATATTCAGAGGTTCTAACAACAGTTTGGGGACAATAGCTATCAACTAGAGAGCACGAAAACCTTTGGTACGTAGTGACACGATGTGGCAACCATGTCCAGAGACAAACCAAAGTAGGCATATGTCACCAACCATGACCAAACGGATTTCACAGTGCGTGGTCAATGTTGAAAACCCATAACACGAGTCACAAATGGTCAGTGGGGGAAAACCATGGGTTGGGAACACTAGTTATCAACAAGCAAGTAGAACGATTTTCAACAAGTAGTGGCACGGTGTGGCTAGCGTGCACAATGACCATAAAAATGATGCATATGTCACTGACTATGACAGAAGAAGTCCACTATGTATGGTCAACATTGACAACTCATAACACGAGTCACAAATGGTCATTTGGAGAGACAATGGGTTGGGAACCCTATGTATTGACTAGAAATAACAAATAACGTCTGTACGTAGTGGCACGGTGTGCCTAATATGCACACCAAACTACCATTACGCATATGTCACTGACCGTGACCAGAGAATTTCAATATGGGTGGTCAATGTTGACCAACCATAACACGAGTCACAGACGTTCAGGGCAGGAAACAATGCTATGGGAATATCAGTTATCAACTAGCAAGTACAACGACATTCGGTCAATAGTAGCACGGTGTGGCTACCATGCTCAATGACCAGCCAAAGTAGGCATATGTTTTGCCTTTGACCAAATAAATCCGCTGTGTGTGGTCAACGTTGACAACTCATCATACGAGTCACAAATGGTCAGAATGGGAAACAATGGTTTTGGAACACCACGTATCAAATAGCAAGCACAAGGAGCTTCAATACGGTGTGGCACGGTGTGGATACCATGCACGATGACCAACCAAAGTAGGCATATGTCACTGACCATGACCAAATAATGTCACCAAGTGTGGTGAACTTTGACAACTCATAACACGAGTCACAAATTTGCGGGTAGAAGATAATTGTTTATGAATACTAGTTATGGACTAGCAAATACAAATACCGTAAATATGTAGTGGCAGAGTGTGGCTACAATGCACAGTGACCAACCAATGTACGCATATGTCACTGACCATGAACAAAGAATTTCACTTCATGTGGTCAACATTTACAACTCACAGCACGAGTCACAGATAGTTAGAGGGGGCTAACAATGGTTTGGGAACACTAGCTGTAAACAAGAAAGCACAACAACCTTCAATACTTAACGACATGGCGTAGTAACAATGTACAGTGACAAACCAAAGTAGGCATATGTCACAACCCATTACCAAGCGGATTTCACAGTGTGTGGTCAACGTTGAAAACTCATAACACGAGTCACAAATGGTCAGTGGGGGAAACCATGGGTTGGGAACACTAGTTACGAATTAGCAAGTAGAAATATTTTAAACAAGTTGTGGCACGGTGTGGCTAGCGTGCACAGTGACCAACCAAAGGATGCACACGTCACTGACTATGCCCGAAGAAGTCCACTATGTATGGTCAACATTGACAGCTCATAACACGAGTCACAAATGGTCAAAGGGAGAGACAATGGTTTGGGAACCCTGTGTATCGACTAGAAAGGACAAAGAACTTCAATACGTAGTGGCACGTTGTGGCTACTATGCACACCAAACAACCAAACCAGGCATATGTCACCGACGGTGATGAAAGAATTTCAATATGGGTGGTCAACATTCATCAACCATAACATGAGTTAAAAACGGTCGGAGGGGGAAACAATGGTCTATGAATATCAGTTCTCAACTAGCAAGTACAGCGACCTTCAATCATTATAAGCATGGTGTGGCTATTATGCACAATGACTGGGAAACAATGGTTTCGGACCACCAAGTATCAAATAGAAAGCACAAGGAGCTTCAATACGTTGTGGCATGGTGTGGATACCATGCACGATGACCAACCAAAGTAGGCATATGTCAGTTACCATGACCAAATAATGCCACTATGTGTGGTAAACTTTGAAAACTCATAATACGAGTCACAAAGGGTCAGGGTGGAAGATAATGGTTTGTGAATACTAGTTATCAACTAGCAAGTACAAATACCTTCAATATGTAGTGGCACAGTGTGGCTACAATGCATAGTGACCAATTAAAGTATGCATATGTCACTGACCATGAACAAAGAGTTTGACTTCATGTGGTGAACATTTACAACTCACAACACGAGTCACAGATAGTCAGAGGGGGCTAACAATGGTTTGGGAACACTAGCTATCAACAAGACAGCACAAAGACCTTCGACACGTAATGACACGGCGTGGTAACCATGTACAGGGATAAACCAAAGTAGGCATACGTCAAAAACCATGACCAAACAAAGTTCACACTGGGTGGTCAACGTTGAAAACTCATAACACGAGTCAAAAATTGTCAGCGGGGGAAACCATGGGTTGGGAACACTAGTTATGAAGTAGTAAGTAGAAAGATTTTCATCAAGTAGTGGCACGGTGTCGCTAGCCTGCACAGTAACCAACCAAAGGTTGCCCACGTCACTGACTATGACCTAAGAAGTCCAATATGTATGGTCAACATTGACAACTCATAACACGAGTCACAAATGTTCTGAGGGAGAGACAATGGTTTGGGAACCCTATGTATCGACTAGAAAGGACAGAGAACTTGAATATGTAGTGGCACGGTTTGGCTACTATGTGTCAATGCGCCGGATAGCAACGGTCTATAAAACGGGCCCCCACATGGGAGGCCGCCAACCGCTCTTGGTATTGTAACCAAGATAACATATCACCCTCGAACGAGGGATCCACACTTTAGGTTCGTTTGGTTTGCAACCTCACGAAGTCCGCATGTTGGTCTTTAGTGTCTACCTTTGGTNTTTGCTAAAGCTTCTGCTTGTAGTGGCTCCACTGGAGCCAACCTCATCCTACATTCCTACTTGGCGCGTCCTTAGACCGCCAAGTGTCATCCTCAAGGCAGGCTCTAGTAAGCTTCCTAGAAGCTTCTTGTCCCAGTTTTGGCCACAAAGAAAATTGCGGCCGTCGCGGGGTTTGAACCCGCGACCTCTGGTTTGAGACTCCGGTGCCTAATCAACCAAGCCAAAAAGGTATGGTTCCTGTGATGAGCCCCAGGGGACATACCCATTATGGGCAGTGCATTCCTGGCCCATCTCAGAACAGACCAAGGGGACATACTCCATAGAGCAGTGCATGCCTTGTCTGTATGTGTAGCTAGCCAGCTAGGCAGTGGACAAGGTGCACACTATTCCAACAAATCTCTCCCTTGCACCTCTGTCCATCTGTCCCTTGCTCATCTCCATCAATGCCTTGGAGCTCACCCTTCCTCTGCCGCACTCCTCATGCCGAATCCACGAATGCCTGCATAATGTAAGTCGTTGTCCAGCGGCTTGGTCATGCAGTCAGCAAGCATGCTCTTTGTTCCGCAGTGCTGCAAGTCCACCACGTTCTTCATGACCAGGTCATGTGAGTAGTGGTAACGTATGTCGATGTGCTTCGTTCGCCGTGAGATGATCTCGTCTTCAGCCATCGAGATGGTGCTCATGTTGTCCACGTGCACAATTGTGGCGTCTTTCTATGGCACTGTGATTTTGCCAAGCAGGCTGCGGAGCCATTGAGTCTCCTTGCACACCTCAGACAAAGCAACGTACTCTGCCTCAGCCGTGGACACGGAAACACAATCCTGCTTCCCATGGCCCATGAGATGGTAGCGCCATTCAAGATACACACGTATCCAGAGGTGGATTTCCTGTCGTCAAGATTTTGTCGCCAGTCAGCGTCAGTGTAGCATTTCAGACGAAGGGGGTCCGTTCCTTCTTAGCCTCCAAGGACGAGGCCCATGTGACGTGTCTTCTGCAGGTGGCGCAAGATGCGCTTGACTGCGTGCCAATGTTGTGGCCCAGGGTTGGCCACAAATCTGCTCACTTGTGCCACTGCATAGCAGATGTCCGGACGAGTCCCTACCATGGCGTACATGATGCTACCCACGGCGGACTGGTAGGGGATGTCTTTCATCTCCCTTTGTTTTGCTTCGTTGCTTGGCGCCATGGAGGCCTTCTGCTTTGTGTCGGTCGTTATTGGGGTGCTGACAGGTTTGCAGTCTTCCATGTGGTAGCGCTTCAGCACCTCGCCAATGTATTTGGTTTGGTTGAGTTCGATGGTGCCTGCTGCTCGGTTGCGGTGGATGGCAATCCCGAGGTAGTAATCGAGAGGACCCATGTCCTTCATCTTGAACCTTTTGGTGAGGTCAGACTTCAGCCCATCCAGCAGCTCGACAGAAGACGAGCAGATGATCAGATCATCCACGTACAGCGCAACCAGCATCAGCCCTCTCCCATCATTGCGCACGTACATGCTCGGGTGATTTTGGCAATGCGCGAAGGAGAGGCCAGTCATGAAACCGTCCATCTCTTTGTACCACATCCTTGGGGCCTGTTTCAGCCCGTAGAGTGCTTTCACCAACTTGCACACCTTGCCCTCGGGAGCTTCGACTCCTTCGGGCACCTCCATCAGCACTTCCTTGTCAAGCTTCCCATAACGGAAAGCTGTCCTGACGTCCATCTGGTGTATCTCCAAGTTCTTTGTGGCAGCAATGCCAAGGAGAGAGCGGATGGAGGCAAAGGTCATGACGGGTGCAAACGTCTCGTCGTACTCGGAGCCCGGACGTTTGAGAGAACCCCTTAGCCACTACCCTTACCTTGAACTTGTCGATGTTGCCGTCTTGCTTCTTCTTCACTCGGAGGACCCACTTGGATCCCACCACGTGGGCCTTGTCCGGTCTATCCACTAGCACCCACGTGCCGTTCTCAACAATGGATGCGAGCTCGCTATCCACTACCTCCTTCCACTTGGCCGCATCTGGGCCATTCATGGCCTCCGCCACTGTGGATGGCTCTCCGTGAGCCATGCACGACCAGCTAAGGCCGGTCCAATCATCCTCATACCGCAAAGGTGCTCTCTTTAGTTGCAAACTGCGCTGGGGTAGTGGTGCCGCTTCTTGCTTTGGTGCTGGTGCTTCCACAGGTTGTGGTTTGTCGTCGTCATTGTCGTCAGAACAGTCGTCAGACTCCAAGTCAGACTCGGAAGCCTCGGACGCCTTGGTATCCGCGTCCATGTCAGATGCTGCATCATCCTCCGCAGCCACTCTCCCATTCCCACCACCTGCTGGCAAGGACAGCCAGTTGTCGGGTGCTTGGTCTCCGGACTCAAGCAACACTATCCACTCTCCCGCTTTGGGAGTGAGGGTCGGGTCCAGCAGCTCTCCCTTTCCAAGGGTGCGTTCGTCAAACACGACGTCGCGGCTCCTCACGAGCTTGCCTGCTGCCTGGTCCCAAAGCCGATAGGCTTTGTGTGACGTGTTGTACCCAACCATGATGCACTTCTTGGAGCGTGCATCGAGCTTGCCTCCACCTTCTCCCGACTGGATCTTCACCCATGCAGTTGACCCGAACACCTTCAGATGAGATGCGTTGGGTTTCTTTCCCGACCATGCTTCCTGTGGGGTCTTCAGCTGCTTGTCCTGCTCCTTTCCACGCTTCCGCAAGGCGGTCGCTGGTGTGAGGTTCAAGAGGTAGCAAGCCGTTGTTGCTGCTTCAGCCCAAAAGCGAGGTGGGAGCTTGGCATCGAAGAGCATGCTTCGCACCATGCCGAGTAGGGTCTGGTTCATCCTCTCGGCAATGCCATTGCTTTGGGCATTGTAAGGGGTGGTTTGCTCGTGGCGGATGCCATGATGCCTGAGCCAAGGCTTGCATGCCTCGTAATCACCCCCGTTGTCACTTCGGAGCGCCTTCACCTTCTTAGACGTTTGCCGTTCCACCATGGCGACAAACTCGAGGAGCTTCTCCTTGACCTCTCCCTTTGTTTTGAGGAAGTAGATCCACAACTTGCGGCTGTGGTCGTCAATGATGGACAGGAAGTACTTGCTTCCTCCGTTAGACGGTATGCGGAAGGGTCCACACACGTCACTGTGTATCAGTTCCAAGACGTGCTCCGCTCGTTGACCTCCTCTCCCAAACGGCTTTTCTTTGCCTTCGCTTGGAGGCATGGTTCACACAATGTACACCCTTTGCCATGCTTCATAGTGCACCCTTCCATTCCGCGGACTACCTCTTGCTCTTGCATCTTTTGCAGCGTGCTGTTGGCCACGTGACCAAATCGCCGGTGCCACAGCTCAACATCTGTGTCCTTGGTTGATGTGGCGGCCGCAGCGGTCGCCAGTGGTGCATCCTTCGGTTCCGGTGCCACTGTCTTGGTGGCACATGTGAGTCCCTCATCCGACGCCTTGGTGACTTTGGTTTGAAGCACGTAGAGGCCGTCGACTCTTGGAACTTGAAGCATGAGGTCGTCTTTGGTGTACAAAATCTGGANATTGTTGTCGGTGATTTGTAAGACCGACAGGAAGTTGGCTGCAAAGGAGGGCATGTACACCACCTTTTGAAGGTTGACTGCCTTCTCCGCACCATTCACGTTAAACGTGATCACCTTGTCCCCTTCGCCCATGGCTTGGACGACGCCACCGTTTGCACACTTGATGCACATGACAGATTCGGCCATGGAGACAAATCCACCCTTCTCTTTTGATGAGTGGTGGTTGGTGCCCGAGTCAAGGGCGAATGCCCCGGGCCTAAGGATCGCTGCGCCCTTCATGGGTAGCCCCCTTGCCATCATGTTGGTGAGCTCCTTCTTCTCCTTTCCACCTTTGTTCCCGCCTTCTCTCTTGGGACTACGACAGTCCCTTGCCCAGTGCCCAGCCTTGCCACAGTTGTGACAGTTGCCAGGCTTCTTGGAACTCTTCCCTGCCACCATTGCCTTTCCCTCCACCGCCACCGCTTCCGCTGTTGCCTTGACTGGAGCAATAGCTTGCACTTTGTCCACCAAAGCGAGAGGCATAGGCTGAGATGTTTAACTCGGCGCCACTGCGTCGCATGGACTCATTGCGGACGTGTTCGGCGACAGCCTCGTACGTCAGATATGCTTCCTTCCAACCGCCAAATACGGTGATCAAGGACCCCCAGCTTTCCGGCAGCGCCATTAGAAGGATCATGGCACGCATGTTGGAGTCGAGATTCCATTCCATTTGCTAGACCTCTTGCAGCACGTTGTCGAACGACTGCAAAAATGCGGGTATCGATTCTCCTTTCTCAACCTCATCAACATCAACCGTTGGAAGATGAAGAGTCGGTTTGCCAGGGCATTCGATTGATGCACGCGTTAGGCCCCGACAGCCAACGTGCATCCTGTGATGTGGGAGTGTTGAGTCTCGTTGATGGACGTCACAAGAATGGCAAGAGCCATGTTGTTCTTCATCGTCCATGCTGCAATGTCAGCCGCATGCGTCGTTACGGTTGCATCGGCTGGTGCTATCTCGGTCCCTTTTAGGATGTCAAGGTAGCCACACACGTTCATGACAATCTCAAACTGCCATTTCCACAAGGGAAAACCTGTCCCCGTGAATTTGGACATACCCGTCTCAAGGCGGGCTGGAGTCGGATCCGCCATTTCTTGCGGTTGCTTGTCTTCTCTGCTTCGCTGCTACTCTTCTTCGTTGAGGCCGATGAGGCTGATGAGGCTGCTGACTGCGACCGTTGTCAAAGGTGCAGTTGATACCGTTGCATACCCCTCCCGCCGATGATCGCCTAAGGCGATGGTGCCGTCGTGAGAGAACGGACTCGGGGTCGTACCACCTTCTAAAAAAGGGGTAGAGCTTAATCCCGTTGGGTCTCGAGGGTCTTGTCCAACATGGACAGAGCGATTCCTCGTCCCCTACTCCGCCATGTACGCGCACCCTACCTGAAGAAGCCGATGGAGCCGATGGAGCAGATGGAGCTGTCCGATGGTCGTGTCCCTGTTGTACCTGTGCGCCCTGCAAGACCACGTGCTAGTCGGTCTTGGAAGCGTGCCTTAGAACCAGAAGTGTGGGTCCATAACCCTTTGTCAATGCGCCGGATAGCAACGGTCTAGAAAACGGGTCCCGACATGGGAGGCCGCCAACCGCTCTTGGTATTGCAACCAAGATAACATATCACCCTCGAACGAGGGATTCACACTTTAGGTTCGTTTGGTTTGCAACCTCACGAAGTCCGCATGTTGGTCTTTAGTGTCTACCTTTGGTTGGACACTCTGTGAGGAGTCTCAAAGGCAAGAACTGTAAATGGATGCATGCAAGGTACAGGCTTTTATACTTGCACAGCTTTGCTAAAGCTTCTACTTGTAGTGGCTCCACTAGAGCCAACCTCATCCTACATCCCTACTTGGCGCATCCTTAGACCGCCAAGTGTCATCCTCAAGGCAGGCTCTAGTAAGCTTCCTAGAAACTCCCTGTCCCAGTTTTGGCCACAAAGAAAATTGCGGCCGTCGCGGGGTTTGAACCCGCGACGTCTGGTTTGAGACTCCGGTGCCAAATCAACCAAGCCAAAAAGGTATGGTTCCTGTGATGAGCTACAGGGGACATACCCATTATGGGCAGTGCATTCGTGGCCCATCTCCGAACAGACCAAGGGGACATACTCCATAGAGCAGTACATGCCTTGTCTGTATGTGTAGCTAGCCAGCTAGGCAGTGGACAAGGTGCACACTATTTCAACACTATGCACACCAAACAACCAAACTAGGCATATGTCACTGACCATGATGAAAGAATTTCAACATTCACCAACCACAACACGAGTAACAAACGGTCAGAGGGGGAAACAATGGGCTGTGAATATAAATTCTCAACTAGCAAGTACAGAGACCTTCAATCACTACAAGCATGGTGTGGCTACCATGCACGATGACAGACCAGAATAAGCATATGTACTCCCTTTGACCAAAGAAATCCGCTGCGTGTGGTCGGCGGTGACAACTCATAGCAGGAGTCACAAATGGTCAGAGGGGGAGACAATGGTTTTGGAACACCAGGTATCAACTAGCAAGCACAAGGACCTTTAATATGTTGTGGCATGGTGTGGATACCATGCACGGTGACCAACCAAAGTAGGCATATGTCACTGACAATGACCAAATAATGTCACTATGTGTGGTAAACTTTGACAACTCATAACACGAGTCACAAATGGTCAGGATGAAAGATAATGGTTTGTGAATACTAGTTATCGACTAGCAAGTACAAATACCTTCAATATGTAGTGGCACAGCGTGGCTAATGTGCATTGTGACCAACCAAAGTATGCATATGTCACTGACCATGACCAACGAATTTCACTTAATGTTGTTAACATTGACAACTCACAACACGAGTCACTGATAGTCAGCGGGGGGTCACAATGGTTTGGGTACACTAGCTATCAACAATAATGCACATAGACCTTCAGTACGTAGTGACACGGCGTGGTAACCACATACAGTGACAAACCAAACCAGGCATATGTCACTAACCATGACCGAAAAATTTCAATATGGGTGGACAATGTTCACAACCCATAACATGAATCACAAGTGGTCAGAGGAGAAAAACATGGTTTCAAAACATTGTATCTTTTAGCAAGTACAATGCATTTTCGTATGTATTGGCACGTTGTGGCTACCGTGCACAATGACCTCTCCAAGTAGGCATATATCACTGCTCATGACCAAAGAAGTTTAGTGTGTGTGGTCAACGTTCACAACTCATAATACAAGTCAAAAATGGGCAGAGGGAGAAACAATGGTTTGGGAATACTCGGTATCGACTAGCAAGTACAACGACCTTCGATAAGTGGTGGTACGATGTGGCTACCATGCACAATGACCAGCCAAAGTATGCTTGTGTCACTGAATATCTCAAAACGAGTTTCCCTACGTGTAGTCAACGTTCCTTCTTACGGCTGGTAAACCAGAGCAATGGTTGAGAGGTTATTCAAGCTCGAATGTGCAAAATTTGAAATTCTGTCTGCGTCAATGTTTTATGATTAATGTAACCTTGTTAACATTCATACTTTTGAAAATTACCCTCTAATCTTACATCCCATTGTTTATGCCCTTTACCATAGCAACCCGTATTATGTCATTTGGACATCATATGAACACCATGTAAGTTGGCTTAGTGCTTATATAGTTACATTCTGGAATGGTAGGTCCTGGGTTTTAATCATTGTATGCGCAATATATAATAGGCTCGTGACCTGTGGGGAGGGGGGGGGGGAGGGGGCGTGTTGTGATATCTCAACTCTACCTGCGAGCCTAAGCCGTGGGGGGGAGGGGGGTAGGGGGCTGTCATATTGCGGTCGCAAATCTGTCATCCAGGTCGTCCACGGAACATCCCTCTAGCGGGATGGGAGTGAGAATTCCAGTTAAGACACCTACGTGTAACAAATCAACAAAAACTGACCTGGTGTCAAAGGGGAAAACCTTTTGCTATTTATTGACTGGCAAGTGCAAAGACTTTTAACAAGTAGTGGAATGGTGTGGCTACCATGCACAATAATCAACCAGATTAGGCACGTGCCATTTACCATGACCAAATAATTTTACTATGTGTGGACAATGTTGACAGCCCACAATATGGGTCACGAATTCTCAGAGGGGAAAACAATGGTTTGGGACTTCTAGATGCCAACTAGCAAGTACACAACCTTCAGTCAGTAGTAGCACGGTATGGCTACCATGTACACTGACCGACCAAAATAGGCATATGTACTGCCTCTGACCAAAGAAATCCACCGTGTCGTCAGCGTTGACAACTCATCAGATGAGTCACAAATGGTCAGAGGGGGAAACAATGGTTTGGGAACACCAAGTATCAAATAGTAAGCACAATGAGCTTCAATGCGTTGTGGCACGTTGTAACTCCCATGCACGATGACCAACCACAGTAGGCATATGGCACTGACCATGACCAAACAATGTCACTAAGTGTGGTAAACTTTGACTTCTCATAACACGAGTCACAAATGGTCAGGGTGGAAGATAATGGTCGGAGAATACTAGTTATCAACTAGAAAGTAAAAATACCTTCAATATGTAGTGGCACAGTATGGCTACAATGCACAGTGACCAGCCAAAGTATGCATATGTCACTGACCATGAACAAAGAATTTCACTTCACGTGGTCAACATTTATATCTCACAACACGAGTCACAGATAGTCAGAGGGGGCTAACAATGGTTTGGGAACACTAGCTGTCAACAAGAAAGCACAAAGTCCGTCGATACGTACTGACACAGCGTGGTAACCATGTACATTGATAAACCAAAGTAGGGATATGTCACAAACCATGACCAAACGGATTTCACAGTGTGTGGTCAACGTTGAAAACTCATAACACGAGTCACAAATGGTAAGTGGGGGAAACCATGGGTTTGGAATGCTAGTTATCAACTAGCAAGTAGAAAGATTTTAAACAAGTAGTGGCACCGTGTGGCTAGCATGCACAGTGATCCACCAAAGGATGCACACGTCACTGACTATGACCGAAGAAGTCCACTATGTATGGTCAACATTCACAAGTCATATCACGAGTTACAGATAATCAGAGGGAAAGACAATGGTTTGGGGATCCTACGTATTGACTAGAAAGGACAAATCACTTCAATACATAGTGGCACGCTGTGGCTACTATGCACACCAAGCAACCAAACTAGGCATATGTCACTGACCATGATGAAAGAATTTCAACATGGGTGGTCAACATTCACCAACCATAACATGAGTCACAAACAGTCGGAGGGGGAAAAAATGGTCTGTGAATATCAGTTCTCAACTAGCAAGTACTGCGACCTTCAATCAGTATAAGCACAGTGTGGCTACCATGCACAATGACCGATTAAAGTGGGCATATATACTACCTTTGACCAAAGCAATCCGCTGTGTGTGGTCAGCATTGACATCTCATAATAGGAGTCACAAATTGTCATAGCGTGAGAGAATGGTTTGGGAACATCAGGTATCAACTAGCAAGCACAAGGACCTTCAATAGGTTGTGGCATGGTGTGGATACCATGCACGATGACCAACCAAAGTAGGCATATGTCACTGACCATGAAAAAATAATTTCACTAAGTGTGGTATACTCTGAGAACTCATAACACGAGTCACAAATGGTCAGGGTGGAAGATAAAGGTTTGTGAATACTAGTTATCGACTAGCAAGTACAAATACCTTAAACATGTAGTGGCACAGCATGGCTACCATGCACAGTGACCAACCAAAGTATGCATATGTCACAAACCGTGACCAACGAATTTCACTTCATGTGGTCTGCATTGACAACTCACAACACGAGTCACTGATAGTCAGATGGGGGTAAGAATGGTTTGGGAACACTAGCTATCAACTAGAAAGCACAATGACCTTTAATGTGTAGTGACAAGGCATGGTAACAAAGTACGGTGACAAACCAAACTAGGTATATGTCACTAACCATGACCACAGAATCTTAATATGGGTGGTCAACGTTCACAACCCAAAACACGAGTCACAAATGTTTAGAGGGGGAAAACATGGTTTCAAAACAATATGTATCTTCTAGCAAGTACGAAGATTCTTTGTATCTATTGGTACGGTGTGGCTACCGTGCACAATGACCTACCGAAGTAGGCTTACATCACTGCTCATGACCAAATAAGTTTAGTGTGTGTGGTCAATGTTAACAGCTCATAATACAAGTAAAAAATGGGCAGAGGGAGAAACAATGGTTTGGGAATACCTGGTATCAACTAGCAAGTACAACGACCTTTGATAAGTGGTGGCACGCTGTGGCTACCATGCAGAATGACAAACCAAAGTATGCTTGTGTCACTGAATATCATACGAAGAGTTTCACCGTGTGTGGTCAACTTTCCTTGTTACGGCTGGTCAATTGGAGCAATGGTTGAGAGGTTATTCAAGCTCAAAATTGCCAAATTTGAAATTCCGTCTGCGTCATTTGTTTTTATTAAACTAGTTTTGTTATCATTCATACTTTTCAAAACCACCCTCTAATCTTACACCCCCTTTTTTATGCCATTTACCCATAGGAACCCTTAACGTCATTTGGACATCATATGAACAACATGTGAGTTGGCTTAGTGCTAATAGAGTTGGATTATGGAGCGGTAGGTCCTGGATTTGAATCCTCGTACACACAATATAGAATAGGCTTGCGACCTGAGGGGGGGGGGAGGGGCGGCCGTGTTGTTATACCTAAACCCTACCTTCGCGCCTAAGCCGTGGGGGATAGGGGGGGTGTCATAATGCGTTTGCAAATCTGTCCTCCAAATTGTTCACAGAATATCCCTAAAGGGGGTGGGAGGGAGTATTCCAGTGAAGGCACCTACGCGTACCAAATAAACAAAAACCGACCTGGTGTCAAAGGGAGAAACCTTTTGCTATTTATTGACTAGCAAGAACAAAGACTCTCAGCAACTAGTGGAACGGTGTGGCTACCATGCTCAATGACCAACCAGATTAGGCATGCGCCACTTACCATGACCAAATAAGTTTACTATGTGTGATCAATGTTGACAACCCATAATATGGGTCACAAATTGTCAGATGTGGAAATAATGGTTTGGGAATGCTAGATACCAACTAGCAAGTACAACAACCTTCAGTTAGTAGTAGCACGGTGTGGCTACCATGTAGAATGCCCGCCCAAAGTAGGCATATGTACTGCCTTTGACCAGAGAAATCCACCGTGTGTTCAATGTTGACAACTCATAATACGAGTCACAAATGGTCAGAGGGGGCAACAATGGTTTGGGAACACCAAGTATCAGATAGCAAGCACAAGGAGCTTCTATACGTTGTGGCACGGTATGGATACCATGCACGATGACCAACCAAAGAGGTATATGTCACTGACCATGACCAAATAATGTCACTACGTGTGGTAAACTTTGATAACTCATAACACGAGTCACAAATGGTCAGGATGTAAGATAATGGTTTGTGAATACTAGTTATCGACTAGCAAGTACAAAAACATTCAATGTGTAGTGGCTCAGTGTGGCTACAATGCACAGTGACCAACCAGAGTATGCATATGCCGCTGACCACGAACAAAGAATTTCACTTCATGTGGTCAACATTTACAACGCACAACACAAGTCACGGATAGTCAGAGGGGGCTAAAATGAGTTGGGAACACTGGGTGTCAACAAGAGAGCACAATGACCTTTGATATGTAATGGCACGGTGTGGTAACCATGTACAATGACAAACCAAAGTAGACATATGTAACAAACCATGACCAAACGGATCTCACAGTGTGTGGTCAACGTTGAAAACTCATAACACGAGTCACAAATGGTCAGTGGGGGAAACCATGGGTTGGGAACACGAGTCATCAACTAACAAATAGAAACATTTATAACAAGTAGTGGCACGGTGTGGCTAGCATGGACAGTGACCAACCAAAGGATGCACACGTCACTGACTATGACCGAAGAAGTCCACTATGTATGGTCAACATTGACAACTCATAACACGAGTCACAAATGGTCAGAGGGAGAGACGATGGTTTGGGAACCCCATGTATCGAGTAGAAAGGACAAAAACATTCAATACGTAGCGGCACGGTGTGGCTACTACGGACACCAAACAACCAAACTAGACATATGTGACTGATCATGATAAAAGAATTCACCAACCATAACACGAGTCACAAACGGTCATAGGGGGAAACAATGGTCTGTGAATATCAGTTCTCACCTAGCAAGTTCAGAGACCTTCAATCGGTTTAAGCACGGTGAGGCTACCATGCACAATGACCGACCAAAATAGGCATACGTACTACCTTTGACCAAAGAAATACGCTGTGTGTGATCAGCATTGACAACTCACAAGAGGATTCACAAATGGGAAGAGGGGGAGACAATGGTTTGGGAACACTAGGTATCAACTAGCAAGTACAAGGACCCTCAATAAGTTGTGGCACGGTGTGGTTACCATGCAGGATGACCAACCAAAGTAGACATATGTCACTGCCCATGACCAAATAATGTCACTAAGTGTCGTAAACGTTGACAACTCATAACACGAATCACAAATGGTCAGAGTGGAAGACAATGGTTTGTGAATACTAGTCATCAAGTAACAAGTACAAATACCTTCAATTTGTAGTGGTAGAGCATGGCTACCATGCATAGTGACCAACCAAAGTATGCATATGTCACTGACCATGACCAACGAATTTCACTTGATGTGGTCAGCATTGAAAACTCACAATACGAATCACATATAGTCAAAGGGGGATAAAAATGGTATGGGAACACTAGCTATTGACTAGAAAGCACAAATACCTTCAATACGTAGTGACACGGCGTGGTAACCATGTACAGTGACAAACCAAAGTAGGCATATGTCACTAACCATGACCAAACGCATTTCACAATGTGTGATCAACGTTGAAAACCCATCACACGAGTCACAAATGGTTAGAGGGGCAAACAGTGGGCTAGGAACACTAGTTATCAACTAGTAAGTACGAAGAACTTCAACAAGTAGTGGCATGGTGTGGATAGCGTGACCACTTGCCAACCAAGGGATGAAGTCCACTATGTGTGGTCAACATTGACAACTCAAAACACGAGTCACAAATGGCCAGAGGAAGAGACAGTGGTTTGGTAACCCTATGCATGGACTATAAAGGACAAATAACTTCAATACGTAGTGGCACGGTGTGGCTTGTATGCACACCAAACATTTAAACTAGGCATATGTCACTGACCAGGACCAGAGAATTTCAATATGGGTGGTCAACACTGACTAACCATAACACGAGCCACAAACGGTCGGGGGACGAAACAATGGTTCGGGAATATCAGTTCTCAGCTAGCAAGTACAACGACCTTCAGTCAGTAGTAGCGCGATGTGGCTACCATGCACAATGACCGACCAAGTTAGGCATATGTACTGCCTTTGACAAAAGAAATCCGCTGTGTCTGGTCAACGTGAACAACTCATGATACGAGTCACAAATGGTCAAAGGGAGAAACAATGGTTTGGGAACACCATATCAAATAGCAAGCACAAGGAACTACAATATGTTGTGGCACGGTGTGGATGCCATGCACGATGACCAACCAAGGAATGCATATGTCACTGACCATGACCAAAGAATGTCACCATGTGTGGTAAACTTTGACAACTTATAACATGAGTCACAAATGTTCAGAGTGGAAGACAATGGTTTGTGAATAGTAGTTATCGAGTAGCAAGTACAAATACCGTCAATATGTTTTGGTACATCGTGGCTACCATGCACAATGACTAACCAAAGTATGAATATGTCACTAACCATGACCAACGAATTTCACTTCATGTGGTCAGCGTTGACAACTCACAACACGAGTCACAGATAGTCAAAGGGGGTAACAATGGTTCAGGAACACTAGCTTTTAACTATTAAGAACAAATATCTTTAATATGTAGTGACACAGCGTGGTACCCATGTACAGTAACAAACCAAAGTAGGCATATGTCACTAACCATGACCAAATGAATTTCACTGTGTGTGGTCAATATTGAAAACTCATAACACGAGTCACAAATGGTCAGAGGGGGAAACAATGGGTTGGGAACACTAGCTGTCAACTAGAAAGTACGAATAGATTCAACAAGTAGTTACACGGTTTGGCTACCGTGTACAGTGACCAACAAAAGGATGAATACATCACTTAATATGACCGCAGAAATCCAGTATGCGTGGTCAACATTGACAACTCATAACACAAGTCACGAATGGTCAGAGGGAGATACAATGGTTTGGGAACCCTATGCGTGGACTAGAAAGGACAAATAACTTCAATACGTAGTGGCACGGTGTGCCTACTATGCACACCAAACAACCAAACTAGGCATATGTCACTGACCATGACCAAAGAATTTGAATATGGGTGGTCAACGTTCACCAACCATAACACAAGTCACAAACGGTCAGAGCGGGGAAACAATGTTCTGGGAATATCAGTTCTCAACTAGCAAGTACAATGCCCTCCAATCAGTATAAGCACGGTGTGGCTACCATGCACAATGACAGACCAAAGTAGGCATATGTACTACCTTTCACCAAACAAATCTGCTATGTGTGGTCAGCGTTGACAACTCATAATAGGAGTCACAAATGGCCAGAGGGGGAGACAATGGTTTGGGAACACCAGGTATCAACTAGCAAGCACAGGGAATTTCAATAAGTTGTGGCACGGTGTGGATTCCATGCACGATGACCAACCAAAGTAGGCATATGTCACTGACCATGGTCAAATAATGTCACAAAGTGTGGTTCATTTCAACAACTCATTACACGAGTCACAAATGGTCAAAGTGGAAGAAAATGGTTTGGAAATACTAGTCCATGAATAGTTAGTAAAAATACCTTCAATATGTAGTGGCACATCGTGGCTACCATGCACAGTGACCAACCAAAAGATGCATATGTCACTGACCATGACCAACGAATTTCACTTTACGTGGTCAGCGTTGAAACTCACAACACGAGTCACAGATAGTCAAAGGGGGATAACATTGATTTGGGAACACTAGCTATTAATTAGGAAGCATGGATACCTTCAATACGTAGTGACACGGCGTGGTAACCATGTACAGTGACAAACCAAAGTTGGCATATGTCACAAACCATGACAAAACAAGTTTCACAGTGTGTGGTGAACGTTAAAAACTCATCACACGAGTCACAAATGGTCAGAGGGGGAAACAATGGGTTAGGAACACTAGTTATCAACTAGCAAGTACAACAAACTTCAACAAGTAGTGGCACGGAGTGGCTGTCGTGCACAGTGACCAACCAACGGATGAATACGTCACTGACTATGACCGAAGATGTCCGCTATATGTGGTCAACATTGACAACTCATAACACGAGTCACGAATGGTCAGAGGGAGGAACAATGATTTGGGAACCCTATGCATGGACTAGAAAGGACAAATAACTTCAATACGTAGTGGCATGGTCTGGCTACTATGCACGCCAAACAACCAAACTAGGCATATGTCACTGACCATGACCAAAGAATTTCAATATGGGTAGTCAGCGTTCACCAACCATAACACGAGTCAGAAACGGTCACAGGGGGAAACAATGGTCCGGGAATATCAGTTTTCAAATAGCAAGTACAACCACCTTTAATCAGTCGTAGCACATTGTAGCTACCATGCACAATGAGCGACCAAAGTAGGCATATGTACTGCCTTTTACCAAAGAAATCCGTTGTGAATGCTCAACGTTGGCAACTCATAATACGAGTCACAAGTAGTAAGATGGGTAAACAATTCCTTGGGAATACCAGGTATCAACTAGCAAGCGCAATAACCTTCAGTATGTTGTGGCACGGTGTGGATACCATGCATGATGACAAACCATATGTCACTGACCATGACCAAAGAATGTCACCATGTGTGGTAAACTTTGACATCGCATAACACGAGTCACAAATGGTCAGATAAGAAGATAATGGTTTCTAAATACTAGTTATCGACTAGCAAGTACAAATACCTTCAATATGCAGTGGCATAGTGTGGCTACAATGCATAGTGACCAACCAAAGTATGCATATGTCACTGACCATGACCAAAAAAATTCACTTCATGTGGTAAGTGTTGACAACTCACAACACGAGTCACAGATATTCAGAGAGGGTAACAATGGTTTGGGAACACTAACTATGAACTAGAAAGCACAGAGACCTTCGATACATAGTGACACAGCGTGGTAACCATGTACACTGACAAACCAAAGTAGGCATATGTCACTAACTATGATCAAAGAATTTCACAGTGTGTGGTCAGCGTTGAAAACTCATAACACGAGTCACAAAAGGTCAGTGGGGGAAACCATGGATTGGGAACACTAGTTATCAACTAGCAAGTAGAAATATTTTCAACATGTAGTGGCATGGTGGGGCTAGCGTGCACAATGACCAACCAAAGGATGCACGTCAGTGACTATGACCAAATAAGTCCACTACGTATGGTCATATTGACAACTCATAACACAATTCACAAATGGTCAGAGGGAAAGACAATGGTTTGGGAACCCTGTGTATTGACCGGAAAGAACAAAGAACTTCAATAAGTAGTGGCACGGTGTGGCTACTATGCATACCAAACAACCAAATTAGGCATATGTCAGTGACCATGACCAGAGAGTTCAAACATGGGTGGTCAACGTTCACCAACCATAACACATGTCACAAACGGTCAGAAGGGGTAACAATGGTCTGGGAATATCAGTTCTCAACTAGTAAGTACAGTGACCTTCAATCAGGATAAGCACGGTGTGGCTACCATGCACACTGACCGACCAAAGTAGGCATATGTACTGCCTTTGAACAAAGAAATCCGATGTGTGTGGTCACCGTTGACAACTCATAGAATGAGTCACAAATGGTCAGAGGGGGAGCCAATGGTTTGGGAACACCATGTATCAACTAGCAGGCACAAAGACCTTCAATAAGTTGTGGCACGGTGTAGATACCATGCACGATGACCAACCAAAGTAGGCACATGTAACTGACCATGACCAAATAATGTCACTAAGTGTGGTAAACGTTGACAACTCATAACACGAGTCACAAATGGGTAGGGTGGAAGATAATAATTGGTGACTACTACTCATCCACTAGTGAATACAAATACCTTCAGTATGTAGTGGCACAGTGTGGCTACCATACACAGTGACCAACCAAAGTATGCGTGTCACTGACCATGACCAACGAGTTTCACTTCATGTTGTCAGCGTTAACAACTCACAACACGGGTCACTGTGAGTCAGAGTGGGGTAACAGTGGTTTGGGAACACCAACTATTAACTAGACAGCACAAATACCTTTATTACGTAGTGACATTGCGTGGTAACCACGTACAGTGAACAACCAAACTAGGCATATGTCACTAACCATGACCAACGAATTTCACAGTGTGTGGTAAACGTTGAAAACTCATCATGCAAGTCACAAATGGTCAGAGGGGGAAACATGGGTTGGGAACACTAGTTTTCAACTAGCAAGTATGAAGAACTTCAACATGTAGTGGCACAGTGTGGCTAGCGTGCACACTGACCAACCAAAGGATGAATACGTCACTGACTATGACGGAAAAAGTCCACTATGTGTGGTCAACATTGACAACTCATAACACGAGGCATGAATGGTCAGGGGGAGAGACAATGGTTTGGGAACCCTATGAATGGACTAGAAAGGAAAAATAACTTCAATACACAGTGGCACAGTGTGGCTACTATGCACACCAAACAACCAAACTAGGCACATGTCCCCGAACATGACCAAAGAATTTCAATATGGGTGGTCAACGCTCACCAACCATAACACGAGTCACACATGGTCAGAGGGGGGAAACAATGGTCTGGGAATATCAGTTCTCAACTAGCACGTACAACGACCTTCAATCAGTAGTAGCACGGTGTGGCTACCATGCACAATGACCGACCAAAGTAGGCATATGTACTGCCTTTGACCAAAGAAATCCGCTGTGTATGGTCAACGTTGGCAACTCATAATACGAGTCACAAATAGTCAGAGGGGGAAACAATTGTTTGGGAACACCAGGTATCAACTAGCAAGCACAATGACCTTCAGTACGTTGTGGCACGGTGTGGATACCATGCACGATGACCAACCATATGTCACTGACCATGACCAAAGAATGTCACCATGTGTGGTAAACTTTGACAACTCATAACACGAGTCACACATGGTCAGAGGGGGGAAACAATGGTCTGGGAATATCAGTTCTCAACTAGCACGTACAACGACCTTCAATCAGTAGTAGCACGGTGTGGCTACCATGCACAATGACCGACCAAAGTAGGCATATGTACTGCCTTTGACCAAAGAAATCCGCTGTGTATGGTCAACGTTGGCAACTCATAATACGAGTCACAAATAGTCAGAGGGCGAAACAATTGTTTGTGAACACCAGGTATCAACTAGCAAGCACAATGACCTTCAGTAGGTATGGCACGGTGTGGATGCCATGCACGATGAGCAACAATATGTCACCGACCATGACCAAAGTATGTCACCATATGTTGTAAACTATGACAACTCATGACACGAGTAACAAATGGTCAGAGTGGAAGATAATGGTGTTTAAATACTAGTTATCAACCAGCAAGTACAAATAACTTCAATATACAGTGGCACAGTGTGGCTACAATGCACAGTGACCAACCAAAGTATGCATATGTCACTGACCATGACCAAATAAGTTCACTTCATGTGGTCAATGTTGACAACTCACAACACGAGGCAAGGATAGTCAGCGGGGGCTACGATGGTTTGGGAACACTAGCTGTCAACAAGAAAGCACAAAACCCTTCAATACCTAATGACACTGAGTGGTAACCATGTACATTGACAAACCAAAGTAGGCATATGTCACAAACCATGACCGACCGGATTGCACAGTGTGTAGTCAACGTTGAAAACTCATAACACGAGTCAGAAATGGTCAGTGGGGGGAACCATATGTTGGAAACACTAGTTATCAACTAGCAAGCAGAAAGATTTTCAACAAGTAGTGGCACGACGTGGCTAGTGTGCACAGTGACTAACCAAAGGATGCACGTCAGTGACGATGACCGAATAAGTCCACTATGTCTGGTCAACATTGGCAACTCATAACACGTGTCACAAATGGTCATAGGGGGAGACAATGGTTTGTGAAATCTATGTATGGACTAGAAAGGACAAAGATCTTCAATACGTAGTGGCACGGCATGGCTACTATGTACACCAAACAACCAAACTAGGCATATGTCACCGGCCATGATGAAAGAATTTCAATATGGGTGGTCAACATTCACCAACCATAACACAAGTCACAAACAGTCAGAGGGGTAAACAATGGTCTGTGAATATCAGTTCTCAACTAGCAAGTACAGCAACCTTCAATCAGTATAGCCAGGGCGTGGCTACCATGCACAATGACCGACCAGAGTAGGTATATGTACTACTGTTGACCAAAGAAACCCGCTGTGTGTGGTCAGCATTGACAACTCATAATATGATTCACAAATGGTTAGAGGGGGAGACAACGGTTTGGGAACACCAGGTATCAACTAACAAGCACAAGGACCTTCAATACATTGTGGCACGGTGTGGATACCATGCACGATGACCAACCAAAGTTGGCATATGTCACTGACAATGATCAAATAGTTTCACTAAGTGTGGTAAACTTTGACAACTCATAACACGAGTGACGAATGGCCAGGGTGGAATATAAAGGTTTGTGGATACTAGTTATCGACTAGCAAGTACAAATACCTTTAATATGTAGTGGCACAGCGTGGCTACCATGCATAGTGACCAACCAAAGTATGAACATGTCTCTGACCATGACCAACGAATTTCACTTCACGTGGTCAGTGTTGACAACTCACGACACGAGTCACTGATAGTCAGAGGAGGGTAACAATGGTTTGGGAACACTAGCTATCAACTAGAAAGCACAAAGACCTTCAGTACGTAGTGACACGGCGTGGTACCCACATACAAAGACAAACCAAACTAGGCATATGTCACTAACCATGACCAAAGAATTTTATCATGGGTGGTCAACGTTCACAACCCATAACATGAGTCACAAATGGTCAGAGGGGGAAAACATGGTTTCAAAACACTATGTATCTTCTAGCAAGTACAAAGATTTGTTGTATGTATTGGCACAGTGTGACTACCGTGCATAATGACCTATCCAAGTAGGCATACATCACTGCTCATGACCAAAGAAGTTTAGTGTGTGTGGTCAACGTTCACAACTCATTCTACAAGTAAAAAATGTGCAGAGGGAGAAACAACTGTTTGGGAATACTCGGTATCGCCTAGCAAGTGCAAAGTCCTTCCATAAGTGGTGGCACGGTGTGGCTACCATGCACAATGACCAACCAAAGTATGCTTGTGTCACTGAATATAATAACAAGAGTTTCACTATGTGTAGTCAAATTTCCTTGTTACGGCTGGTTAATCGGAGCATTGGTTGAGAGGTTATTCAAGCTTGAAGTTGCAACATTTGAAATCCTGTTTGCGTCATTTTGTTATGAATAAACTAACTTTGTTATCATTCATTCTTTAAAAAAATACCCTCTAATCTTACACCCGTTTTTTATGCCCTTTACCCATAGGAACCCTTGTAAAGTCATTTGCACATCATATGAACACCATGTGAGTTGGCTTAGTGCTTATAGAGGTAGATTCTGGAGTGGTAGGTCCTTGGTTTGAATCCTCGTACGCGCAATATATAAGAGGCTCGTAACCTGGGGGGGGGGGGCGGCCGCTTTGTGATACATTAACTCTATCTTTGAGCCTAAGCCGAGGGGGGGGGGGGGTAGGGGTATGTCATAATACGGTGGAAAATCTGTCCTCAAGGTCGTCCACAAAACATCCCTATATGGGGGGTGGGAGGGAGTGTTCCAGTGAAGGCACGTACGCGTAACAAATCAACAATAACTGACCTGGTGTCAAAGGGAGAAACCTTTTGCTATTTATTGACTAGCAAGTACAAATACTTTCAACAAATAGTGGAACGGTGTGGCTACCATGCACAATGACCAACCAGATTAGGCATGGGCAACTTACCATGACCAAAAAAAATTACTATGTGTGGTCAACCTTGACAGCCCATAATATGAGTCACATATGGTCAGAGTGGGAAACAATGGTTTGGGAATACGAGATACCAACTATAAAGTACATCAACCTTCAGTCAGTAGTAGCACAGGGTGGCTACCATGCACAATGACCGACCAAAGTAGGCATATGTACTGCCTTATACCAAATAAATCCGCTATGTATGGTTAACGTTGGCAACTCATAATACGAGTCAGAAATACTCAGAGGGGGAAAGAATTGTATGGGAACACCAGGTATCAACTAGCGCACAGTGACCTTCAGTACATTATAACATGGGATGGATACCATGCACGATGACCAACCATATGTCTCTGACCATGACCGAACAGTGTCACCTTGTGTGGTAAACTTTGACAGCTCATAACACGGGTCACAAAATGTTAGAGTGGAAGACAATGGTTTCTAAATACTAGCTATCAACTAGAGAGTACAAATACCTTCAATATGCAGTGGCATCGTGTGGCTACAATGCACAGTGATCAACCAAAGTATGCATATGTCACTAACCATGACCAAATTATTTCTCTTCATGTGGTCAATGTTCACAACTCACAACACGAGTCACAGGTTTTGAGAGGGAGTAACAATGGTTTGGGAACACTAGCTATCAACTAGACAGCACGGAGACCTTCACATAGAACATGGCGTGGTAACCATGTACAGTGGCAAACCAAAGTAGGCATATGTCACTTGCCATGGTCAAAAGAATTTCACAGTGTGTGGTCAACGTTGAAAACGTATAACACGAGTCACAAATGGTCAGAGGGGGAAACAATGGGTTGGAAACAGTGGTAATCAACTAGCAAGTACAAAGACCTTCAAGAAGCAGTGGCACGGTATGGCTAGCATACACCTTGACCAACCAAAGGATGCATACGTCGCCGACTATGACCGAAGAAGTCCACTATGTGTTGTCAACATTGACAACTCATAAGACGAGTCACAAATGGTCAGAGGGAGAGACAATGGTTTGGGAACCCTATGTATCTTCTAGAAAGGACAAAGAACTTCAGTACGCAGTGGCACTGTGTCGCTACTATGCACACCAAACAACCAAACTAGGCGTATGTAACTGACCATGACAAGAGAATTTCAATATGGGTGGTCAATGTTCACCAACCATAACACATGTCAAAAATGGTCAGAAGAGGAAATAATAGTCTGGGAATATCAGTTCTCAACGAGCAACTACAAAGACCTTCAATCAGTATGAGCACGGTGTGGCTACAATGCACAATAACCGACCAAAGTACGTATATGTACTCCATTTGACCAAAGAAATCCGCCGTGTGTGGTCAACGTTGACAACTCATAATAGGAGTCACAATAGGTCAGAGGGGGAGACATTGGTTTTGGAACACAGGATATCAGCTAGAAAGCACAAGGAACCTCAATACGTCGTGGCACGGTGTGGATACCATGCACGATGACCAACCAAAGTAGGCATGTGTCACTTACCATGACCGAATAATGTCACTAAGTGTGGTAAACATCGACAACTCATAACACGAGTCACAACCAGTAAGGGTGAAAGATAATGGGTTATGGCTACTAGTTATCCACTAGCAAGTTCAAATACCTTCAATATGTAGTGGCACGGAGTGGCTACCATGCACATTGACCAACCAAAATATGCATATGTCACTGACCATGACCAACGAATTTCACTTCATGTGGTCAGCGTTGACAACTCACAACACGAGTCACTTATAGCCAGAAGGGGGTAACTATGGTTTGGGAACACCAACTATAAACTAGAAAGCACAAATACCTTCATTACGTAGTGAAACGGCGTGGTAATCTTGTACAATGACAACTCAAACTAGGCATATGTCACTAACCATGAGCAACGCATTTCACGGTGTGGGGTCAACGTTGAAAACTTATCACACAAGTCACAAATGGTCAGAGGGGGAAACAATGGGTTGGGAACACTAGTCGTCAACTAGCAAGTATGATGAACTTCAACAAGTATTGGCACGGTGTGGCTAGCATGCACAGTGACCAACCAAAGGATGAATATGTCACTCTGACGGAAAACGTCCCCTATGTGTGGTCAACATTGACAACTCATAACACGAGTCACGAATGGTCAGAGGGAGCGACAATGGGTTGGGAACCATATGCATGGACTATAAAGGACATACAACTTCAATTTGTAGTGGCACGGTGTGGCTACTATGCACACCAAACAACGAAACTAAGCACATGTCACTGAACATGACCAAAGAATTTCAATATGGGTGGTCAACCTTCACCAACCATAACATGCGTCACAAACGGTCAGAGAGGAGAAACAATGGTCTGGGAATATCAGTTCTTATCTAGCAAGTACAACGACCTTGAATCACTAGTAGCACGGTGTTGCCTCCATGCACAATGACCAACCAAAGTAGGCATATGTATTGCCTTTGACCAAAGAAATCCGCTGTGTATGGTCAACGTTGGCAACTCATAATACAAGTCACAAATAGTCAGAGGGGGAAACAATTTTTTGGGAATACCAGGTATCAACAAGCAAGCACAATGGCCTTCAGTAGTTGTGGCACGGTGTGGATACCATGCACGATGACGAACCATATGTTGCTGACCATGACCAAATAATGTCACCATGCGTGGTAATATTTGACAACTCATACCACAAGTCACAAATGGTCAGAGTGGAAGATAATGGTTTCTAATTACTAGTTATTGACTAGCAAGTACAAATACCTTCAATATGCAGTGGCAGAGTGTGGGTACAATGCACAGTGACCAACGAATGTATGCATATGTCACTGACCATGACCAAAGAATTTCACTTCATGTGGTCAATGTTGACAACTCACAACACAAGTCATAGAAAGTTTGCGGGGGCTAACAATAGTTTGGGAACACTAGCTGTCAACAAGAAAGCACAAAGACCTTCGATACGTAATACCATGGCGTGGTAACCATGTACAGTGACAAACCAAATTAGGCGTATGTCACAAACCATGACCAAACGGATTTCACAGTGTGTGGTCAACGTTGAAAACTCATAACACAAGTCACAAATGGTCACTGGGGGGAACCATGGGTTGGAAACACTATTTATCAACTAGCAAGTAGAATGATTTTCAACAAGTAGTGGCACGGTGTGGCTAGCTTGCACAGTAGCCAACCAAAGGATGCACGTCACTGACTATGACCGAAGAAGTACAATATGTATGGTCAACATTGACAACTAATAACACGAGTCATCAATTGTCAGAGGGAGAGACAATGGTTAGGGAACCCTATGTATCGACTAGAAAGGACAAAGAACTTCAATACGTTGTGGCACGGTGTCGCTACTATGCACACCAAACAACCAAACTAGGCATATGTCACTGACCATGATGGAAAATTTTCAATACGGGTGGTCAACATTCACCAACCATAACACGAGTCACAAACGGTCAAATGGGAAAAAAATGGTCCCAGAATATCAGTTATCAACTTGCAAGTACAGCAACCTTCAATCAGTATAAGCACGGTGTGGCTAGCATGTACTACCTTTGACCAAAGAAATATACTGTGTGTGGTCAGCCTTGACAACTCATAATTGGAGTCACAAATGGTCAGAGGGGGAGACAATGGTTTGGGAACACCAGGTATCAGCTAGCAAGCACAAGGACCTTCAATACGTTGTGGTACAATGTGGATACCATGCACAATGACCAACCAAAGTATGCATATGCATCTGACCATGGCCAAATAATGTCGCTAAGTGTGGTAAACATTGAAAACTCATAACACGAGTCACAAATTGTCACAGTGGAAGACAATGGTTTGTGAATACTAGTCACCGAGTAGCAAGTACAAATACCTTCAATATGTAGTGACACGGCATGGCTACCATGCACAGTGACCAACCAAAGTATGCACATGTCACTAACCATGACCAACGAATTTCACTTCATGTGGTCAGCGTTGAAAACTCACAACACGAGTCACAGATGATCAAAGGGAGGTAACATTGGTTTTGGAACACTAGCTATCTACTAGAAAGCACAAATACATTCAATACGCAGTGACACGGCGTGGTAACCATGTACAATGACAAACCAAAGTAGGCATATGTCACTAACCATGACCAAACGAATTTCACAGTGTGTGGTCAACGGTAAAAACTCATCACACTAGTCGCAAATGGTCAGAGGGGGAAAAATGGGTTGGGAACACTAGTTATCAACTAGCAAGTACAAAGAACTCCAACAAGCAGTGGCACGGTATGGCTAGAAGACACAGCGACCAACCAAAGGATGCATATGTCACTGACTATGACCGAAGAAGTCCACTGTGTGTGGTCAACATTGACAACTCATAACTCGAGTCACGAATGGTCAGAGGGACCGACAATGGATTGGGTACCCTATGCATGGACTAGAAAGGAAAAATAACTTCAAAACGTAGTGGTACAGTGTGGCTCATATGCACACCAAACATCCAAACTAGGCATATGTCACTAACCATGACCAGATAATTTCAATATGGGTGGTCAACGTTGACCAACCATACCACGAGTCACAAACGGTCGGGGGAGGAAACAATGGTTTCGGAATATCAGTTCTCAACTAGCAAGTACAATGACCTTCAGTCAGTAGTAGCACGGTGTGGCTACCATGCACAATGACCGACCAAAGTAGGCATACGTACTGCCTTTGACGAAAGAAATCCGCTGTGTCTGGTCAATTTCGATAACTCATAATACCAGTCACTAATTGTGAGAGGGGGAAACAATGGTTTGGGAACACCAAGTAGAAAATAGCAAGCACAATGAGCTACAATACGTTGTGGCACGGTGTGGATACCATGCACGATGACCAACCAAGGTATGCATATGTCACTGACCATGACCAAAGAATGTCACCATGTGTGGTAAACTTTGACAAATCATAACACTGGTCACATATGGTAAGGGTGGAAGATGATGGGTAGCGAATACTAGTTATTGACTAGCAAGTACAAATACCTTAAATATGTAGCAGCACAGTGTGGATACAATGCACAGTGACCAACCAAAGTACGCATATGTCACTGACCATGAACAAAGAATTTCACTTCATGTGGTCAATGTTGACCACAACACGAGTCACAGATATTCAAAGGGGGAAACAATGGGTTGGGAACACTAGCTATCAATCATAAAGCACACAGACCTTCAATACGTAGTGACACGGCATGGTAACCATGTACAATGACAAACCAAAGTCGGCATATGTCACTAACCATGACCAAACGGATTTCACACAGTGTGGTCAACGTTGAAAACTCACAACACGAGTGACAAATGGTTAGTGGGCGAAACCATGGGTTGGGAACACTAGTTTTCAACTAGCAGGTAGAAATATTCTCAACAAATAGTGGGACGGTGTGGCTAGCGTGCACAGTGGCCAACCAAAGGATGCATATGTCACTGGCTATGACCGAAGAAGTCCACGTTGTCTGGTCAACATTGACCACTCATAACACGAGTCACAAATGGTCACGAGGGAGAGACAATGGTTTGGGAACCATATGTATCGACTAGAATGGACAACGTGTCAAAAAACAGCCACCGGATGGAGGGAGTTTCAACGTGGCCCGACGGGTCTACTGTGTGTTCATGGCTTCTTTTGTGCAAGGTTTGAGTCTAAGTGTGAGCTTTCTGGTCGCCTCACGCTCTGCTTGTGGTAGTTGAAGACAAATGCTAGACAGTCGCTTTTGCGAAGGGAAGAATGCAATTTTGCATTAGTTTATGAACATGGACATGATCTGATCTTTTGCAGGGCTAGGCATGAGCTCTCCAACGCACCAACGCGTGCGTGATTCAGATTACCGTAGCTCCTGCTACGTCATCCAAAGCGCAGCACCCCAAATCAGCCGCTCAGTCGGCGGCGCACACCACGTTGCCCGCCGAGGCGCCCTCACACATCAAGGACCCATCAAAATGCCATTCCGGAGGCGCAGATGTCCCTACGCGTAGTGCCGGAATCCCTCGCGCCTTTGGGGTATGTTTTGATGAGTTAATCGTCGAGTTTGCCAATGCAGACTGATGTGGGTCGAAATCTGTTCGCGGACCTCCAGCCGGAATTTTGACTAAGTCTTCGAGTATCAACTGTTATACTAAGTATCGGACTCCGAGCCAGGATTTTGGCTAAGTCCCTCAGTAACAAACTACACTCCTGAAATCCGGCGGATCATCCACCGGACGCCGCGGCAGACCTTCCGGAGCAAAATCCACAGATGGCATTTTGTTACTCACTCCGGTCAATCATTCACCGGAAGTCAAACCGCGGCCGGCTCCCAGAACCGCCGCGCATACCCCAACTTTGGAAGCCCATATCTTACTTGTTACTAGTTCGATTCCAATGAAAAAAACTTCCACTGGATTCAGCAACTCGTCCACTTTCAGCGGCAATCATCCATTTTACTATCCGAGCAATATGTGAGCCGCCATACCCGTCAATGAGGAGTTTTCTCTCTCTGACAGCTGGTCGGCGCCTCCCGGCGCCGCACTTGGGCATGCAAAGGGGTAAACCTACAACATTCTCCCCCTTGCACCTGCCATGCCCGCTGCTCCTGCCTGCTCTCACTCATCTTCCGCTGCGTCCTCGAGCCCATCATAGCTGGTCATCCCAAGTCCGGCCACGGTCAAAGTGTGCCGGTCCACGGGTTGCGCTTTGATCAAGCAATCTGCAAGCATGTTGTGCATGCTGCAGTGTTGCAGCACCACCTGCCCCTTTTCAGCCATGTCCCGTGCGTAATGATAACGCACGTCAATGTGCTTTGTCCTCTTGTAAGTGGTCGGGTTGTTGGTCCGTGAGATTGAGCCAGTGTTGTCCTCTTGTACTACCGTAGGCTCATGCCGCGGCACGGCCAGCTCCCCAGACAACCTACGGAGCCACACCGCCTCATTGACCGCCTTGGCCAGCGCGATGTACTCTGCTTCCACTATAGAGGGGGGCGATGTAGTCTTGCTTTCAGCTGCACCACAAGAACGCTGCACCAGCGAGGAAGAACACGTAGCCGGATGTGGACTTCCGCTTGTCCACATCGCGAGCGTAGTCTGCATCCGTGTAGCATACCAGACGTAAAGGGTCCGCCCGCCCCTTGCCGTCCAACCTCAAGCACGCATGCCACGTCGCTTGCAGGTAGCGGAGGATGCGCTTGACCGCCTGCCAGTGTAGTGGTCCTGGATCGGCCACATACCTGCTCACTTGGCCCATCCTATAGGCCAGGTCTGGGATGCCATCGCCGCACTCAGTTCACATGTCATGGAGACTGGACTGCCAACTGGTTTGCAGTCCTCCATGCCGTACCGCTTCACCACCTCGGCCACGTATTTGGCCTGCCCTAGCTCAAGTGTGCGCGCCCTCCGGTTCCGCGTAATTCTCACCCGAGGTAGTACTCCAGCTCCCCCATGTCCGCCATCTGGAATCTGCTGCTCATCTTCTCTTTCAGCCGCTGTAGGCTTGGCAGATCCGTCGAGCACAAAATCAGGTCGTCCACGTAGAGTGCGACAATCTGATGGAGCTGTTTGTCACACCGCACATACACGCTGTGATCTGATTCACATCGCTTGAAGCTGAGTTGTGCCACGAAGCTGTCTATCTGTTGGTACCACCATCTGGGTGACTGTTTTAGCCCGTACAAGGACTTTTGCAGTTTACACACCTTGCCCTCCGGTGCCTCCACCCCCTCTGGCACCTCCACATAGATCTCTTTGTCAATGATGCCATTGAGGAAGGTCGTCTTTACGTCCATTTGGTGGAGCTCCATGTCCTACGCGACCACAACCACAAGGATTGCCCAGATGCTTGTGAACTTTGTGACGGGAGCAAATGTCTCATTGTAGTGCTCCCCCTTACGTTGTGCGTACCCTTTCACCACCAGCTATGCCTTGTACTTGTCAACCACACCTTCCTTTGTGAACATGGTATTAAGAACCCACTTTGAGCCGATGACCTTGGCATCCTTCGGCCTGTCAACCAGCTCCCACGTTTAATTTTCTGTGATGGACGCCAGCTCGTATTTCATGGCTGCATCCCATTGATTCCTTTCAGGCCGTGCAAGCGCCTCTTGCACGGTAGTCGGCTCCGTTGATGCAGCCAGCATGTACCGCGGCATGCCAATCCATCGACCGGTGCTTGCGTCTAAGCGCTTCCCCGCCTCTCACTGCCTTCCGCTGCGGCGCGGTAGTTTTGGTGGTGCATCGTCATTGTGTTGCGATCCCTCCGACTTAGCACGCTTCGGTGAATCACCAGCCACACGGCTTCCCGAGGATCTCTCCAGTTCCTATGAAATATCGCCCGGACGGACGGCGCGTCCAGTGAGTTTTCCACCAACGCCCGTTGCACACTCTGCCGGGAGTGCACGCCTTGGCACCCTTGGTTCCTCGTCCGCCGGATCCTTCGATTGGATTTCCTCATCAGCTTGATCGTCATCACAGTCCTCCGTTTCGGCTGCCACCGCTAGTGCACCGTCACGCTCTGATGCCGCATCCTCAACTTCGGCGTCCGTCCGCTCCTTCTTGTAGTAAAGGAGCTGGAACTACTCCCCCGTCTTTGGGGAGTCCACCACGCACACTTCATTGCTGCTGACGTAACTCTGCTACTCGTTGAACTCGACGTCTTGGCTACATATTATCTCCCCCTTGCGCATGTCCTAGAGCATGTATGCCTTATGCACGCTCTCATGGCCAAGAAAGAGATACGAGTTTTCCCGCGGCTCCAGCTTGTTGTCGCGCCTCTGCGCAGCCTGCACCACCGCATGCGCTGTGCACCCAAACATTTTCAGGTGTGCCACACTCGGCTTGCGGCCGCTCGAAACCTCCTGCGGCGTCTTCCAGCCACTCTTCCCCTTCAGCACCGCTGTTGGAGTGAGGTTGATGATGTAGCTTGCCGTACGCAGAGCTTCCGTCCAGAAGCTTTGCGGTAATTCTGCATCCACCAACATGGTCCGTACCATGTTCAGCAGCGTCTGGTTTGCCCGCTCTGCCACGCCATTTGACTGAGGCAAATACGGTGTAGTTTGTTGCCAGTTTTTGCCCTACTGTTTCATCGACCCACTACAGCCCACGTTCTCTCCGCCGTTGTTGCTGCGTAGCGCTCTGACCTTCCGGCCAGTCTGCCTCTCCACCGCGGCGACATACTCCTTGAGTCGGTCCATGACCTCGCCTATCTGCTTCGTGAAGTACACGAAGAGTATTCTGCTGTAGTCATTAATAAAGGTGACGGAGTAATGCACACCGCTCTTTGACGCCGTCTTGAATGGTCGGCACATGTCGCTGTTCACGACCTCTAACAAGACCGAGGCGCAATTCACGTTCTCGTTGAACGGTTTGCGCCGAGCCTTGCCCAAAATGCAAGGCTCCCATTTTCTGTGCACTGCTGCATCTGTCGCCTCCTCCGCACCTTCGATGACGAGGCCGCGTACTAGCTCGCGCTTCGCCATCTCCTTCACGACTGCAGGTGAGGAATGCCCCAGTCATTGGTGCCAGGGCTCCAGATCAGATCCCACTCCTTTGGCCAGGTTGACGGTGCGTTATTGCAAATCCACTGAATCTGTTGCCGCAGGGATGACCTTGGTCTCCACAATCTAGAGGCCTCCCTCACGCTTAGCCTCCAGCATGGTCGTGCTGCCACCGTCCTTCCACACGACAGCCCCTCTTCTCCTGAAGAGCACCTCGTACCCCTTGTCAGTCAGGCGGCTGACGCTTAGGATGTCACTCAAGCCAAGTACATGCTGCACGTTCTTGATCACGCGCTGCACCCGCTTCCCACCAACCACCACCTCCACGTCCACGTCTCCTTGGCCAGCCGCCGGCTTGACCTTCTCGTTCGTGACCACCATAGACCTGGGGAACTTGGTGTAGTTGATGAACCCGACCTTCTTGACCTGGGTATGCTCCTCGGCTCCGGAGTCAAGGCATCGCCGGTTAGCCTTCTTGAGGTAGTGGTTCTGAGTGCCGTTGAGAAGTGCACTCTTGCCTTTGCCATCCTTGTCGCCGGCTTTTGCCTCCTCGGTGCATTCACGGGCCCAGTGGCCCTCCCTGTCGCAGTTGCGGCACGCACCCTTCTTGGCACCCTTCTTGCCGCCACCATGTCCGCCACCTCCGTTGTCCCCACTTCTGCCACCATGAATTTTGGTGACGAGGGCCGATGAGGAAGACGAGGACTCCCTGCTGCTCTGTCGCTGCGCCTCATTGCGGATGTACTCTGCGACTTCGCCATAGGTCAGCTTGTCCTATGCCCATCCTCCCAAGACTGTGATGAGAGGGCTCCAACTGTCCAGGAGGGCCATGAGGAGGGCCATCGTATGCAGCTGCGTGTCGATATTCCATCCCACGTTGTTGCACTGTGAGGCGAGCGACTCGATCTGCTGCATGGCGGTGATGACATCATCTCCCCCCTTGATTCTCATCGTCACGAGTCGCTTCATGGTAAAGAGTTTGTTCGCCAGCGACTTGCATTGATGGATGGTGCAAAGTTTTTGCCAAGCATCGACTGCAAGCTTACAGCCTTGGAAGTAGCCCCACTACAACTCTCCTGTCCCAGACACCAGCAGCATGAGAGCCTCTGTGTTCTCCTTCGCAAATGCCTTCTTCTGCGCTTCCGTTGCTGTCGCTTTGTCGAGGACTTTGGTTCCCAACATGACCTGCAGCACACCCTTATGCGCGAGGTGGATCTCGAAGTTCCACCTGCGTAGTCCAAAGCCAGGGTCACCCGCATACTTCTACATGGCCTGCGTCTCCTTCTGCGCCATTGCGCAGTCTTCAACTCCGGGACCTCAGAGTTTGACAGCGATGTCGTCCCGGACGACAATGCCGTCCGCCGCGAAAGGCGTGAACAATGTGGAGCCCGGTCATGACTGTGGACCCATAACCCTTTGTCAAAAAACAGCCCCTGGGTTGAGGCAGTTCAAACGTGGCCCGACGGGTGTACTGTGTGTTCACGCTTTCTTTTGTGGAGGTTTAGAGTCTCAGCATGAGGTTTCTGTTCGCCTCACGCTATGTTTCTGGTAGTTGAAGACAAATGCTAGACAGTCAGTTTTGCGAAGGGAAGAACGCAGTTTTGCATTAGTTTTTTAACATGGACATTATCTGAACATTTGTATGGCTAGTCATGAGCTCTTCAACGCACCAAACCATGCAAGATGCAGATCACCATAGCTCCCGCTATGTCATCCGAAGCACAGCACCCGAAATCAGCTGCTCAGTTGGCGGCGCGTACCACGTCCACCGCCGAGGCGCGCTCACACATCAAGGACCCATCAAAACGCCATTCCGGAGGCACAGGTATCCCTACGTGTAGTGGTGGTGCCCCTTGTGCCTTTGGGGTCGGTTTCGATGACAATTGTTTAAGCACACCAGGTAACAACTAGCAAGCACACTGACCTTCAGTACGTTGTGGCACGGTGTGGATACCATGCACGATGACCAACCATATGTTACTGACCATGGCCAAAGAATGTCACCATCCGTGGTAAACTTTGACAACTCATGACACGAGTCACGAATGGTCAGAGTGGAAGATAATGGTTTCTAAATACTAGTTATTGACTAGCAAGTACAATACCTTCAATATACAGTGGCACAGTGTGGCAACAATGCACAGTGACCAACCAAAGTATGCATACGTCACTGACCATGACCAGAGAATTTCACTTCATGTGGTCAATGTTGACAACTCACAACACGAGTCACGGATAGTCAGAGGGGGCTAACAATGGTTCGGTAACACTAGCAGTCAACAAGAAAGCACAAAGACTTCCCATACACAGTGACACGGCGTGGTAACCATGTATAGTAGGCATATGTCACAAACCATGAGCAAACGGATTTCACAGTGTGTGGTTAACATTGAAAACTCATAACACCGGTCACAAATGGTCAATGGGGGAATCCATGGGTTGGGAACACTAGTTATCAGCTAGCAAGTCGGCAGATTTTCAACAAGTAGTGGCACGGTGTGGCTGGCGTGCACAGTGACCAACCAAAGGATGCACATGTCACTGACTATGACCGAAGAAGTCCAATATGTATGGTCAACATTGACACCTCATAATACGAGTCACAAATGGTCAGAGGGAGAGACAATGGTTTGGGAACCCTATGTATCGACTATAAAGGACAAAGCTCTTCAATACGTAGTGGCACAGTGTGGGTACTATGCACACCAAACAACCAAACTAGGCATATGTCACCAGCCATGATGAAAGAGTTTCATTATAGGTGGTCAACATTCATCAACCATAACACAAGTCAAACGGTCAGAGAGGGAAACAATGGTCTCTGAATATCAGTTATCAACTAGCAAGTACAGAGACCTTCAAAACGTGTAAGCACGGTGTGGCTACCATGCACAATGACCAACCAAAGTACACATATGTACTACCTTTGACCAAAGAAATCCGATGTGTGTGGTCAGCGTTGACAACTCATAATAGGAGTCACAAATGGTCTGAGGGGGAGACAATGGTTTGAGAATACCAGGTATCAACTAGCAAGCACAAGGACCTTCAATACGTTGTGGCACGGTGTGGATACCATGCAGATGACCAACCAAAGTAGGCATATGTCACTGACCATGACCACATAACGCCACTAAGTGTGGTAACTTTGACAACTCATAACACGAGTCACGAATGGTCAGGGTGGAAGATAAAGGTTTGTGAATACTAGTTATCGACTAGCAAGTACAAATACCTTCAATATGTAGTGGCACAGCGTGGCTACCATGCACAGTGACCAACCAAAGTATTCATATGTCACTGACCATGACCAACGAGTTTCAATTTATGTGGTCATCGTTGACAACTCATGACAAGAGTCACTGATAGTCTGAGGAGGGTAACAATGGTTTGGGAACACTAGCTATTAACTAGAAAGCACAAAGACCTTCAATACGTAGTGACACGGCGTGGTAACCACGTACAGTGACAACCCAACCTAGGCATATGTCACTAACCATGTCCAAAGAATTTCAATATGGGTGGTCAACCTTCACAACCCATAACACGAGTCACAAATGGTCAGAGGGGGGAAACATGGTTTTTAAAACACTATGTATCTTCTAGCAAGTAGAGAAATTTTTCGTACGTATTGGCACGGTCTGGCTACCATGCACAATGACCTATCCAAGTAGGCATACATCACTGCTCATGACCGAAGAAGTTTAGTGTGTGTGGTCAACGTTCACAACTCATAATACAAGTAAAAAATGGGAAGAGGGAGAAACAATGGGTTGTGAATACTCCGTATCGACTAGCAAGTACAAAGACATTTGATAAGTGGTAGCATGGTGTGGCTACCATGCACAGTGACCAACCAAAGCATGCTTGTATCACTGAATATCATAAAAAGAGCTTGACTTCATGTGGTCAATTTCATTCGTACGGCTGGTCAGTTGGAGCGGTGATTGAGAGGTTATTCAAGCTCAAAGTTGCAATATTTAAAATGCCGTCTGCGTCATTTTTTAATGACTAAACGAACTTTGTTATCATTCATACTTTTGAAATCTACACTCTAATCTTACACCCCCTTGTTTTATACCCTTTACCCATTGGAACCCTTATAATGTCATTTGGACATCGTATGAACATTATGTGAGTTGGCTTAGTGCGTATGGAGTTAGATTTTGGAGCGGTACGTCCTGGGTTTGAATCCTCGTGCGCGCAATATAGAATAGGGTCGCGACCGGGGGGGGGGGGGGGGGGGGACGACCGTGTTATCATACCTCAATCCTCCCTTCAAGCCTAAGCCGTGGGTGGGTAGGGGGTGTCATAATGCGGTCGCAAATATGTCGTCCAGGTCGTCCACGGAACATCCCTCTAGGGGGGTGGGAGGGAGTATTCCAGTGAAGGCACCTACGCGTAACAAATCAACGAAAACCGAGCTGGTGTCAAAGGGAGAAACCCTTTGCTATTCATTGACTAGCAAGTACAAAGACTTTCAAGAAGTAGTGGGACGGTGTGGCTACCATGCACAATGACCAACCAGATTATGCATGGGCCACTTACCATGACCAAATAAATTTACTATTTGTGGTCAACGTTGACAACCCATTATATGGGTCACAAATTGTCAGAGGAGGAAACAATGGTTTGGGCATACTAGATACCAACTAGCAAGTACAATGACCTTCTGTCAGCAGTAGCACGGTGTGGCTACCATGCACAATGACCGACCAAAGTAGGCATATGTACTGCCTTTGACCAAAGAAATCCGCTATGTATGGTCAACCTTGGCAATTCATAATACGAGTCACAAATAGTAAGAAGGGGGAAACAATTATTTGGGAACACCAAGTATCAACTAGCAAGCACACTGACATTGAGTACGTTGTGGCACGGTGTGGATACCATGCACGATAACCAACCAAATGTCACTGACCATTACCAAAAAATGTCACCATGTGTGGTAAACTTTGACAACTCATAACACGAGTCACAAATGGTAAGAGTAGAAGATAGTGGTTATTAGATACTAGTTATCAACTAGCAAGTACAAATACCTTCAACATGCAGTGGCACAGTGTGGCCACAATGTACAGTGACCATCCCAATTATGCATATGTCACATCATGTGGTCAATGTTGACAACTCACAACACGAGTCACATCTAGTCAGAGGGGCTAACAATGGTTCGGGAACACTAGCTGTCAACAAGAAAGCACAAAGACCTTTGATACGCAATGACACGGCGTGGTAACCATGTACAGTGACAAACCAAAGTAGGAATATGTCACAAACCATGACCAAACGGATTTCACATTGTGTGGTGAACATTGAAAACTCATAACACAGGTCACAAATGGTCAGTGGGGGAAACCATGGATTGGGAACACTAGTTATCAGGTAGCAAGTAGAAAGATTTCCAACAAGTAGTGGCACGGTGTTGCAAGCGTGCACAGTGACTAACCAAAGGATGCACACGTCACTGCCTATGAACGAAGAAGTCCACTATGTATGGTCAACATTGACAATTCATAACACGAGTCACAAATGGTTAGGGGGAGAGACAATGGTTCAGGAACCCTATGTATTGACTAGAAAGGACAAAGATCCTCAATAGGTAGTGGCACGGTATGGCTACTATGCACACTAAACAACCAATCTAGGCATATGTCACCGGCCATGATGAATGAATTTCAATATGGGTGGTCAGCATTCACCAACCATAACACGAGTCACAAACGGTCAGAGGGGGAAACAATGGTATGTGAATATCAGTTATGAACTAGCAAGTAAATCGACATTCAATCAATATAAGGACGGTGTGGCTACCATGCACAATGACCGACTAAAGTAGGCATATCCACTACTTTGACCAAAGAAACCGACCCTGTGTTATCAGCGTTGACAACTCATAATAGGAGTCACAAATGGTGAGAGGGGGAGACAATGGTTTGGGAACACCAGGTATCAACTAGCAAGCACAAGGACCTTCAATAACTCGTGGCACGGTGTGGATACCATGCACGATGACCAACGAAAGTAGGCATATGTCACTGACCATGACCAAATAATGTCACTAAGTGTGGTGAACTTTGAGAACTCATAACACGAATCTCAAATGGTCAGGGTGGAAGATAAAGGTTTGTGAATACTAGTTATCGACTAGCAAGTACAAATACCTTCAATATGTAGTGGCACAGCGTGGCTACGATACACGGTGACCAACCAAAGTACGCATATGTCACTGACCATGACCAACAAATTTCACTTCATGTGGTCAGCGTTGACAACTCAAGACCCGAGTCACTGATAGTCAGAGTGGGGTAACAATGGTTTGGGAAGACCAACTATTCACGAGAAAGCACAAAGACCTTCAATACGTAGTGACACGGCGTGGTAGCCACGTAAAGTGACAAACCAAACTATGCATATGTCACTAACCATGTCCAAAGAATTTCAATATGGGTGGTCAACGTGCACAACCCATATCTTGAGTCACAAATGGTCAGAGGGGGAAAACATGGTTTCAAAAGACTATGTATCTTCTAGCAAGTACAAAGCTTTTCCGTATGTATTTGCATGGTGTGGCTTCCGTGCACAATGACCTACCCAAGTAGGCATACATTACTGCTCATGACCAAAGAATTTTATTGTGTGTGGTCAACGTTCACAACTCATAATACAAGTCAAAAATGGGTAGAGGGAGAAACAACGGTTTGTGAATACTTGGTATCAAGTAGCAAGTACGAAAACCTTTGATAAGTGGTGGCACGGTGTGGCTACCATGCACAATGACAAACCAAAGTATGCTTGTGTCACTGAATATCATGTAAAGCGTTTCACGGTGTGTAGTCAAGTTTCATTCTTACGGCTGGTTAATTGGAGCAATGGTTGAGAGGTTATTCAAGCTCAAAGTTGCAATATTTGAAATCCCGTCTCCCTCGATATGTCATGATTAAACTAACTTTGTTATCATTCATACTTTTGAAAAATACCCTCTAATCTTACACCCCCTTATTTTATGCTCTTTACCCATAGGAACCCTTATAATGTCGTTTGGACATCATATGAACACCATGTGAGTTGGCTTAGTGCTTATAGAGTTGGATTATGGAGCGGTAGGTCCTGGGTTTGAATCCTCGTACGCGCAATGTAGAATAGCCTCGCGACCTGGAGGGGGGGGGCGGGGGCGGCCTTGTTGTCATACCTCAACTCTCCCTTCGAGCGTAAGCCGTTGGGGGAGGGGGGGTTGGGGGGTGTCATAATGCGGTCGCAAATCTGTCCTCCAGATTGTCCACGGAACGTCCCTCTAGGGGGGAGGGAGGGATTGTTTCAGTGAAGGCACCTACGCGTAACAAATCAACAAAAACCGACCTTGTGTCAAAGGGAGAAACCTTTTGCTATTTGTCGACTAGCAAGTACAAAGACTTTTTACAAGTAGTGGAACGGTGTGGCTGCCATGTGCAATGACCAACCACATTAGGCATGGGCCACTTACCATGAGCAAATAATTTTACTATGTGTGCTCAGCATTGACAACCCTTTATATGGGTCACAAACTGTCAGAGAAGGAAACAATTGTTTGGGAATACTAGATACAAACTAGCAAGTACAACAAACTTCAGTCAGTAGTAGCACGGTGTAGCTACCATGTACAATGACCGACCAAAGTAGGCATATGTACTACCTTTGACCAAAGAAATCCGCTGTGTGTGGTCAACGTTGACAACTCATAATACGAGTCACAAATGGTCAGAGGGGGAAACAATGGTTTGGGAACACCGAGTATCGAATAGCAAGCACAAGGAGCTTCAATACGTTGTAGCACGGTGTGGATACCATGCACGATGACCAACCAAAGTAGGCATGTATCACTGACCATGACCAAACAATGTCACTAAGTGTGGTAAACTTTGACAACTCATAACACGAGTCACAAATGGTCAGGGTGGAAGATAATTGTTTGTGAATACTAGTTATCGACTAGCAAATACAAATACCTTCAATGTTAAGTGGCACGGTGTGGCTATAATGCCCACTGACCAACTAAAGTATGCATATGTCACTGACAATGAACAAAGAATTTCACTTCATGCAGTCAGCATTTACAAGTCACAACACGAGTCACATATAGTCAGAGGAGGCCAACAATGGTTTAGGAATAATAGCTGTCATCAAGAAAGCACAAATACCTTTGATACGTAACGATACGATGTGGTAATCATGTACAGTGACAAACCAAAGTAGGCATATGTCACAACCCATGACCAAACGGATTTCACAGTGTGTGGTCAACGTTGAAAACTCATAACACGAGTCACAAATGGTCAGTGGGGGAAACCATGGGTTGGGAACACTGGTTATCAACTAACAAGTAGAAAGATTTTCAACAAGTAGTGGCACAGTGTGGCTAGCGTACACAGTGACCAACTAAAGAATGCACACGTCACTGACTATGACTGAAGAATTCCACTATGTATGGTCAACATTGACAACTCATAACACGAGTCAAAAATGGTCAGAGGGAGAGACAATGGTTTGGGAACCCTTTGCATCGACTAGAAAGGACAAAGAACTTCAATACGCAGTGGCACAGTGTGGCTACTATGCACACCAAACAACCAAACTAGGCATATGTCACTAACCACGATGAAAGAATTTCAATAGAAGTGGTCAACATTCACCAACCATATCACGAGTCACAAACTGTCAAAGGGGGAAACAATGGTATGTGAATATCAGTTGTCAGCTAGCAAGTACAGCGACCTTCAATCAGTATAAGCACGGTGTGGCTATCATGCACAATGACCGACCAAATTAGGCATATGTACTACCTTTCACCAAAGTAATCCGTTGTGTGGCCAGCGTTGAGAGCTCACAATACGAATCAAAAATGGTCAGAGGGGGAGACAATGGTCTGGGAACATCAGGTATCAACTATCAAAGATGAGGACCTTGAACCAGTTGTGGCACGGTGTGCATACCATGCACGATGACCAACCAAAGTAGGCATATGTCACTGACCATGAACAAATAATGTCACTAAGTGTGGTAAACTTTAAGAGCTTATAACATGATTCACAGATGGACACAGTGGAAGACAATGGTTCGTGGATACTAGTTATCAAGTAGCAAGTACAAATACCTTAATATGCAATGGCACAGTGTGGCTACCATGCACATTGACCAACCAAAGCATACATATGTCACTGACCATGACCAACAAATTTCACATCATGTGGTCAGCGTTGACAACTCACAACACGAGTCACAGATAGTCAAAGGGGGGTAACAATAGTTTGGCAACAATAGCTATTCATTAGAAAGCACAAATACCTTTAATATGTAGTGACACGGCGTGGTAACCATGTACAATGACAAACCAAAATAGGCATATGTCACTAACCATGACACTACAGATTTTACAGTGTGTGGTCAATATTGAAAACTCATAACACAAGTCACAAATGGTCAGAGGGGGAAACAATGGGTTGGAAACACTAGTTGTCAACTAGCAAGTACGAAGAACTTCAACAAGTAGTGGCACGGTTTGGCTAGCATGCATATTGACCAACCAAAGGATGAATACGTCCCTGAGTATGACCGAAGAGATCCAGTATGTGTGGTCAACATTGACAACGCATAACACAAGACATAAATGGTCAGAGGGAGAGACAATGGTTTGGTAACCCTATGCATGGACTAGAAAGGACAAATAAATTCTCTACGTAGTGGCACGGTGTGGCTACTATGCGCTCCAAACAACCAAACTAGGCATATGTCACTGACCACGACCAAATAATTTCAATGTGGGTGGTCAGCGTTCACCAACCATAACACGGGTCACAAATGGTCAGAACGGGAAACAATGGTCTGGGAATGTCAGTTCTCAACTTGCAAGTACAACGCCCTTCAATCAGTAGTGGCGCGGTGTGGCTACCATGCATAATGACCGACCAGAGTAGGCATATGTACTGCCTTTGACCAAAGAAATCTGTTGTGTGTGGTCAACGTTGACAGCTCATAATACGAGTCACAAATAGTCGGAGGGGGAAACAGTTGTTTGGGAACACCAGGTATCAACTAGCAAGCAGAATTACCTTCAATACATTGTGGCACGGTGTGGATACCATGCACGATGACCAACCATGGCATGCATATGTCACTGGCCATGACTAAAGAATGTCACCATGTGTGGTAAACTTTGACAGCTCATAACACGAGTCACAAATGGTTAGAGTGGAAGATAATGGTTTCTTAATACCGGTTATCAACAAGCAACTACAAATACCTTCAATATGTAGTGGCACAGTGTGGCTACAATGCACAGTGACCAACCAACATATGTATATGTCACTGACCATGACCAAAGAATTTTACTTCATTTGGTCAATGTTGAGAACTCACAAACTGAGTCACAGATATTCAGAGGGGATAACAACGGATAGGGAACACTAGCTATCAACAAGAATGCACAAAGACCTTTGATACGTAGTGACACAGCGTGGTAACCATGTACAAGGACAAACCAAAGTAGGCATATGTCACTAACCATGACCAAACCGATTTCACAGTGTGTGGTCAATATGAAAACTCATAACACGAGTCACAAATGGTCACAGGGGGAATTCATGGGTTGGGAACACTAGCTATCAACTAGCAAGTAGAAAGATTTTCAACAAGTGGTGGCACGGTGTGGCTAGCGTGCACTGTGACCAACCAAAGGATACATATGCCGCTGACTATGAACGAAGAAGTCCACTATGTGTGGTCAACATTGAGAACTCATAACACGAGTCACAAATGATCAGAGGGAGAGACAATGGTTTGGGAACCGTATGTATTGACTAGAAAGAGCAAATAACGTCGGTACGTATTGGCACGGTGTGCCTAATATGCACATCGAACTACCAAACTACGCATATATCACTGACCATGACTACAAATTTTCAATATTGGTGGTCAGTGTTGCCCAACCATAACACGAGTCACAAACGTTCAGGAAAGGAAACAATGCTATGTGAATATCAGTTCACAACTAGCAAGTACAATGACCGTCGGTCAGCGGTAGCACGGTGTGGATACCAAGTACAATGACAAACCAGAGTAGGCATATGTTTTGCTTTTGACAAAATAAACCCGCTGTGTGTGGTCAACGTTGACAACTCATCATATGAGTCACAAATGGTCAGTGGGGGAAACAATGGATTGGGAACACCAGGTATCAGATAGCAAGCACAAGGAGCTTCAATACGGTGTGGCACGGTGTGGATACCATGCATGATGACCAACCAAAGTAGGCATATGTCACTGACCATGACCAAATAATGTCACTAAGTGTGGTAAACTTTGACAACTCATAACACGAGTCACAAGTGTGCAGGGTGGAAGATAATCCTTTATGAATACTAGTTATGGACTAGCAAGTACAAATACCTTCAATATGTAGTGGCAGAGTGTGGCTACAATGCACAGTGACCAACCACTGTACACATATGTCAGTGACCATCAGCAAAGAATTTCACTTCATGTGGTCAACATTTACATTTCACAACACGAGTCACAGATAGTCAAAGGGGGCTAACAATGGTTTGGGAACACTAGCTGTCAACAAGAAAGCACAAAGACCTTCGATACGTAACGACACGGCATAGTAACTATGTACAGTGACAAACCAAAGTAGGCATATGTCACAAACCATGACCAAACAGATTTCACAGTGTGTGGTCAACGTTGAAAAGTCATAACACGAGTCACAAATGGTCAGTCGGGGAAACCATGGGTTGGGAACACTAGTTATGAACTAGCAAGAAGAAATATTTTCAACAAGTAGTGGCACGGTGTGGCTAGCGCTCACAGTGACCAACCAAAGGATGCACACGTCACTGACTATGCCCGAAGAAGTCCACTATGTATGGTCAACATTGACAACTCATAACACGAGTCACAAATGGTCAGAGTGAGAGACAATGGTTTGGGAACCCTGTGTATTGACTAGAGAGGACAAAGAACTTCAATACGTAGTAGCACGTTGTGGCTACTATGCACACCAAACATCCAAACTAGGCATATGTCATCGACTGTGATGAAAGAATCTCAATATGGGTGGTCAACATTCATCAACCATAACATGAGTTACAAACAGTCAGTGGGGGAAACAAAGGTCTGTGAATATCAGTTCTCAACTAGCAAGTATAGCAACCTTCAATCATTATATGCATGGTGTGGCTACCATGCATAATGACCGACCAACGTAGGCATATGTTCTACCTTTGACCAAAGAAATCCGCTGTGTGTGGTGAGCGTTGACAACTCATAATAGGAGTCACGAATGGTCAGAGGGGGAGACAATGGGTTGGGAACACCAGGTATCAACTAGCAAGCACAAGAACCGTCAATATGTTGTGGCACGGTGTGGATACCATGCACAATGACCAACCAAAGTAGGCATATGTCACTGACCATGACCAAATAATGTCACTACGTGTGGTTAACTTCCACAACTCATAACACGAGTCACAAATGGCCAGGGTGTAAGATAATGGTTTCTAAATACTAGTTATCAACTAGCAAGTACAAATACCTTTTATATGTAGTGGCAGAGCATGGCTACCTTGCACAGTGACCAACCAAACTATGCATATGTCATCACCAACGAATTTCACTTAATGTGGTCAGCATTGACAACTCACAACACGAGTCACTCATAGTCAGAGGGGGGGAACAATGGTTTGGGAACATTAGCTATCAACTAGAAAGACAAAGACCTTCAATGCATAGTGACACGGCGTGGTAACCACGTACAGTGACAAACCAAACTAGGCATATGTCACTAACCATGACCAAATAACTTCAATATGGGTGGTCAACGTTGAAAACTCATCACACGAGTCACAAACGGTCTGAGGGGGAAACAATGGGCTAGGAACACTGGGCAAGCAATGGTTTGGGAAAACCGTGTATCAAATAGCAAGCACAAGGAGCTACAATACGTTGTGGCACGGTGTGGATACCATGCACAATGACCAACCAAGGTATGCATATGTCAATGGCCATGACCAACGAATGTCACCATGTGTGGTAAGCGTTGATAACTCATAACACGAATCACAAATGGTCAGGGTGGAAGCTAATGGTTATTGAATACTGGGTATTGACTAGCAAGTACAAATACATTCAATATGTAGTGGCTACCATGCACAGTAACCAACCAAAGTATGCATATGTCACTGACCATGACGAACAAATTTCACTTCATGTGGTCAGCATTGAAAACTCACAAAAATGAGGCACAGATAGTCAAAGGGGGGTAACATTGGTTTTGGAACACTAGCTATTGACTATAAAGCACAAATACCTTCAATACGTAGTGACACGGCAAGATAACTATGTATAGTGATAAACCAAAGTAGGCATATGTCGCTAACCATGACCAAACAAATTTCATAGTGTGTGGTCAACGTTGAAAACTCACCACACGAGTCACAAATGGTCACAGGGGGAAACAATTGGTTAGGAATGTTTGTTATCAACTAGCAAGTATGAAGAACTTCAACAAGTAGTGGCACGGCGTGGCTAGCGTGCCCATTGACCAACCAAAGGATGAGTACGTCACTGACTATGACCGAATAAGTCCAATGTGTGGTGAACATTGAAAACTCATAACACGAGTCACGAATGGTCCGAGGGAGAGACAATGGTTTGGGAACCCTATGCATGGACTAGAACGGACAAATAACTTCAATACGTAGTGGCACGGTGTGACTTATATGCATACCAAGCATCCAAACTAGGCATATGTCACTTACCATGACCAGAGAATTTCAATATGGGTGGTAAACGTTGACCAACCATAACACGAGTCACAAAGAGTCAGGGGAGGAAACAATGGTTTGGCAATATGTGTATTCAACTAGCAAGTACAACGACCTTCAGTCAGTAATAGCACGGTGTGTTTACCACGCACAATGACCGACCAAAGTAGGCATATGTACTGCCTTTGACAAAATAAATCCGCTATGTCTGGTCAACGTCGACAGCTCATATTACAAGTCACAAATGGTCAGAGGGGGATAGAATGGTTTGGGGCCACCAAGTATCAAACAGCAAGCACAAGGAGCTACAATACATTGTGGCACGGTGTGGATACCATGCACGATGACCAACCAAGGTATGCATATGTCCTTGACCATGACCAAAGAATGCCGACATGTGTAGTAAACTTTGACAACTCATAACACGAGTCACAAATGGTCAGGGTGGAAAACAATGGTTGGTAAATACTATTTTCTGACTAGCAAGTACAAATGCCTTCAGTATGTAGTGGCAGAATGTGGCTACAATGCACAGTGACCAATGAAAGTACACATATGTCGTTAACCATGACCAAATAATTTTACTTCATGTAGTCAATGTTGACAACTCAGAACAAGAGTCACAGATATTTAGAGGGGCTAACAACGGTTTGGGTGTTGAATGTTTTTGCCCCTTGTTCAGTGTTGTAGGACGGATCAGGAATGCTCTGCCCCTTGTGGAGGTATGACCCCTAGATCCGTTGTAGTGTGACTCAACTATGCTCTGTCTCTTGTGAGATATGACC
>SZWC01000007.1:465415-510046 GCA_023375785.1 Penium margaritaceum | reverse complement strand
GGCCTGACAAAGCAGAGTGGGACGAAGCAATTCACAGTGAACTCAGCTCCATTGAAGAGAATGGGACCTGGGTGCTGGTGGACAGACCTGCCAGGGCTCACGTTGTGGGGTCCAAGTGGGTGCTGAAAGTAAAAAGGAAACAGGATGGCAAGATAGACAAGTACAAGGCACGGGTGGTAGCAAAGGGGTTCTCCCAACGGCCTGGCGCAGAGTATGATGAGACCTTTGCCCCAGTTGTGACGCTTGCCTCCATCCGGTCAATGCTCGCCATTGCTGCTACCGAGAACATGGAGGTCCACCACATGGATGTCAAGACAGCCTTCCTTTACAGCAAACTTGACAAGGAGGTATTGATGGAGGTTCCGCAGGGGGTTGATGCTCCTCAGGGCAAGGTGTGTATTTTGGTGAAGGCACTCTATGGGCTAAAACAAGCGCCAAGACTTTGGTACCAGGAGATGGACACCTTCATGGCCAAGGAGTCCTTCATGCACTGCGACAATGACCCTAGCATGTACGTGCATGAGAGTTACAAAGGGACTATGTTGGTCGCCTTGTACGTTGATGACCTGATTCTATGCTCCTCTTCAACGCAGCTGCTAGACGATCTCAAGGGGCAGCTGAGTAGCAGATTAAAGATGAAGGACATGGGTCCTATTGACTTCTATCTTGGAATTGCAATCAAGCGCAACAGAGCAGTAGGTACCATCAGCCTGAACCAGACAAAATACATCGACTCCATCCTCAAACGATACGACATGGCAGATTGCAAACCTGCCAGCACACCCATGAGCTCGGAGTGCAAACTCTCCACCTTCATGTCCCCATCCAACGAAGCGGAGAAAACTGACATGCTCGGCATCCCATATCAGTCTGCAGTGGGCAGTCTGATGTATGCCATGGTCACCACCCGACCAGATATAGCCCATGCTATTGGGCAGGTGAGCCGGTTTGTGGCCAATCCCAGTCCACTTCACTGGCAGGCTGTGAAGCGCATCATGCGCTACCTTAAGAGGACGCGGCACGTGGGGCTCCAGTTTGGAGGCATCGCTGGATCCGCATCACTCCGTCTCATGTGCTACACTCATGCTGGTTGGGGAGGAAATATCGATGACAGAAAATCTACCTCCGGCTTTGTGTGTATGTTGAATGGAGGTGCAGTCAGTTGGGCAAGTCGCAAGCAGGAATGTGTCTCTTTGTCAATAGCTGAAGCAGAGTACATCGCCTTGGCTGAGGTGTGTAAAGAGATGCAGTGGCTACAAAGCTTGCTATCCGAGATGAAGGCACCACAAGTAACGGCGACAGTCATCAAGATTGACAACATGAGCGCCATTGACATGTCAAAGAACCCCTTCCTGTCCAGGCGCACAAAGCACATCGAGATCCGCTACCACTACGCTCGAGACTTGGTCTACAAGCAGACAGTGGAGCTTGAGTATGTCGACACCAAGCTGAACCGGGCTGACATGCTTACAAAGCCACTGGACAAGTATCTCCACCAGGCGGGCAGGCAAGGTGTCGGCATGGTCAACGCAAGTGATGACGAATGATAATGGTCACTGACGCAAGGTGCAAGGGAGAGATTTGTTGAATGTTTTTGCCCCTTGTTCAGTGTTGTAGGACGGATCAGGAATGCCCTGCCCCTTGTGGAGGTATGACCCCTAGATCCGTTGTAGTGTGACTCAACTATGCTCTGTCTCTTGTGAGATATGACCTGTGAGTACACCATGTGGGTGAGTGGTTACCTTGGCCATTTTGTTGGTTTGGCCAAGTGAGAGGTCATGAGGTTGATCCTGGCCCCATGCATATCTTGTTTGCTGTGGAAGCTTCCAAGAAAGAAAGTCCGGAGCTTCTTGGACGCTACATGGTTGGTCTGTCACCCTGACACTAGGATGCTTATGTGTCAAGCCCACAGTGCAAGTCTATTGGTGACGTGGCTGGTTCAGGCCACTTCCCAGGAATGTGCTTTTGAGTTCTAGGACTGGACAGACAGCTATATAAGGACTTGTCTGGCATGCTGATCAATCAACCCTTGCTTGATGCTCTCTTGCGTATTGACGACTTGAGCTCTTCTTGAGATGTAATGCTAAGGCGTTAGTACTCTTGAAGGTGAAGTGTATGCCTACTTAATTTTGGGGTGCATGACTCATGTCAACAAAGGAAGAAGGCCTAAAAACCTTTGTGAGCTTTTCGGTTTCGCGGCTTCTCTGCCAGAGGTGGGTAGCTCAGTAGCTAACATTGGGAACACTACCTATCAACTAGAAAGCACAAAGACCTTCAGTACGTAGCGACACGGCGTGGTAACCATCTACAGGGACAAACCAAAGTAGGCATACGTCACTAACCATGACCAAATGGGTTTCACAGTGTGTGGTCAAAGCTGAAAACTCACAACACGAGTCACAAATGGCGGGGGAAACCATGGGTTGGGAACACTAGTTATCAACTAGCAAGTAGACAGATTTTCAACAAGTACTGGCACAATGTGGCTAGCCTGCACAATGACCAGCCAAAGAATGCATATGTCACTGACTATGACCGGAGAAGTCCACTATGTGTGGTCAACACTCACAACTCATAACACGAGGCACAAATGGTCAGAGGGAGAGACAATGGTTTGGGACCCCTATGTATCAACTAGGAAGGACAAAGATCTTTGATGCGTAGTGGCACGCTGTGGCGAATATACACACCAAACAACCAAACTAGGCACATGTCACTGACCATGACCAGAGAATTTCAATATGGGTGGTCAATGTTGTCAACAATAACATGAGTTACAAATGGTTAGGGGAGGAAAACATTCTATAAGAATATCTGTTCTCAACTAGCAAGTACAACGACCTTCAGTCAGTAGTAGTACGGTGTGGCTACCATGCACAATGACCGGCCAAAGTAGGCACATTTACTACCTTTGACCAAAGAAATCCGCAGTGTGTGGTCAGCGTTGACAACTCATAAAACGAGTCACAAATGGTCAAAGGGGGCAACAAAGGTTTGGGAACACCAAGTATCAAATAGCAAGTATAAGAAGCTTCAATACATTGTGGCACGGTGTGGATACCATGCACGATGAACAACCACATTAGGCATATGTCACTGACCATGACCAAATAACGTCACTAAGTGTGGTAAACTTTGACAACTCATACCACGAGTGACAAATGGTCAGGGTGTAAGATAATGGTTTGTGAAAACTAGTTATTGACAAGCAATTACAAATACCTTCAATATGTAGTGGCACAGTGTGGCTACAATGCACAGTGACCAATCAAAACATGCATATGTCACTGACCATGAACAAAGAATTTCACTTCATGTGGTCAACATTCACAACTTACAATACGAGTCACGGATAGTCAGAGGGGGCTAACAATGGGTTGGGAACACTAGCTGTCAACAAGAAACAACAAAGACCTTTGGAACGTAATGACACAGCATGGTAACCATGTACAGCAATAAACCAAAGTAGGCATATGTCACAACCCATGACCAAACGGATTTCACAGTGGGTGGCCAACGTTGAAAACTCATAACACGAGTCACAAATGGTCAGTGGGCGGAAAAATGGGTTGGGAACACTAGTTATCAACTAGCAAGTAGAAAGATTTTAAACAAGTAGTGGCACCGTGTGGCTAGCGTGCACAATGACCAACCAAAGGATGCACACGTCACTGACTATGACCAAAAAAGGCCACTATGTATAGTCATTATTGACAACTTATAACACGATTGACAAATGGTCTGAGGGAGAGACAATGGGTTGGGAACCCTATGTATCGACAAGAAAGGACAAAGAACTTCAATACGTAGTGGCACGGTGTGGCTACTATGCACACCAAACAACCAAACAAGGCATATGTCACCGACCATGATGAAAGAATTTCAATATGGGTGGTCCACATTCACCAACCATAACACGAGTCACAAACGGCAAGAGGGGGAAGCAATGGTATGTGAATATCAGTTCTCAACTAGAAAACACAGTGACTTTCAATCAGTACAAGCACCGTGTGGCTACCATGCACAATGACCAACCAAAGTAGGCATATAGACTTCATTTGACCAAAGAAATCCGCTGTGTGTGGTCAGCGTTGACAACTCATAATAGGAGTAAAAAATGGTTAGAGGGGGAGACAATGGTTTGGGAACACCAGGTGTCAAGTAGCAAGCACAAGGACCTTCAATAAGTTGTGGCACGGTGTGGATACTATGCACAATGACCAACCAAAGTAGGCACATGTCACTGACCACGACAAAATAATGTCACTAAGTGTGGTAAACTTTGATAACTCATAACACGAGTCACAAATGGTCAGGGTGGAAGATAATGGTTTGTGAATACTAGTTATGAACTAGAAAGTACAAAGACCTTCAATATGTTGTGGCACAGCGTGGCTACCATGCACAGTGACCAACCAAAGTATGCATATGTCACTCACCATGACCAATGAATTTCACTTCATGTGGTCAGCGTTGACAACTCACAACACAAGTCAGTGATAGTTAGAGGGGGGTAACAATGGTTTGGGAACACTCGCTATCAACTAGAAAGCACAAATACCTTCAATACATAGTGACACAGCGTGGTAACCACGTACAGGGACAGACCAAATTAGGCATATGTCACTAACCATGACCAAAGAATTTCAATATGGGTGGTCAACGTTCACAACCCATAACATGAGTCACAAATGGTCAGACGGGGAAATAATGGTTTCAAAACACTATGTATCTTCTAGCAAGTACACAGATTTTTCGTATGTATTGGTACGGTGCCGCTACCGTGCACAATGACCTATCCAAGTAGGCATACATCACTGCTCATGACGAAAGAAGTCTAGTGTGTGTGGTCAGTGTTCACAACTCATAATACAAGTCAAAACTGGGCAGAGGGAGAAACAATGGTTTGGGAATACTCGGCATCGACTAGCAAGCTCAAAGACCTTCGATAAGTGGTGGCACGGTGTGGCTATCATGGACAATGACCAACCGAAGTATGATTGTGTCACTGGATGTCATAAAAAGAGTTTCACTGTGTGTAGTCAACTTTTATTCTTACGGCTGGTCAATCGGAGCAATGGTTGACAGGTTATTCAAGCTCGAAGTTGCGAAAACTGAAAGTCCGTCTGTGTCAAATTTGTATGACTAAACTGACTTTGTTATCATTCATACGTTTGAAAACTACCCTCTTATCTCACACCCCCTTAGTTCATGCCATTTACCCATGGGAAACCATCTTATGTCATTTGGACATCATACGAACACCATGTGAGTTGGCTTAGTGCTAATAGAGTTATATTCTGGAGCGGTAGGTCCTGGGTTTTAATCCTTGTACGGGCAATATAGAATAGGCTCACAAACTGGGGGGGAGGGGGGAGGGGGGGACGGCCGTGTTGTGATACCTCAACTCTACCTTCGAGCATAAGCCGTAGGGGGTAGGGGATGTCATAATGCGGTCGCAAATCTGTCCTCCTGGTCGTCCACAGAACATCCCTCTAGGGGGTGGGAGGGAGTAGTCCAGTGAAGGCACATACGCCTAACAAATCAACAATAGCTAACCTGGTGTCAACGAGAGAAACATTTTGCTATTTATTGACCAGCAAGTACAAAGACATTCAACAACCAGTGGAACAGTGCGCCACTTGCAATGACCAAATCATTTTGCTACGTGTGGTCAGCATTGACAACCCATAATATGGATCACGGATTGTCAGAGGGGGGAACAATGGGTTGGGAGTACTAGATACCAACTAGCAAGTACAACGACCTCCAGTCAGTAGTAGCACGGTGTGGCTACCATGCACAATGACCGACCAAAGTAGGCATATGTACTGCCTTTGACCAACGAAATCCACAGTGTATGGTGAACGTTGACAACTCATAATACGAGTGACAAATGGTCAGAGGTGGAAACAATGGTTTTGGAATACCAAGTATCAAATAGCAAGCACAAGGAGTTTCAGTACGTTGTGGCACGGTGTGGATACCATGCACGATGACCAACCAAAGTAGGCATATGTCAATTATCATGACCAAATAATGTCACTAAGTGTGGTAAACGTTGACAACTCATAACATGAGGCACAAAGGGTCAGGGTGGAAAATAATGGTTTGTGAATACTAGTTATCGACTAGCAAGTACAAATACCTTCAACATGTAGAGACACACTGTGGCCACAATGCACAGTGACCAATTAAAGTATGCGTATGTCACTGACCATGAACAAAGAATTTCACTTCATGTGGTCAACATCTACAGCTCACAGCACGAGTCACAGATAGTCAGAGGGGGCTAACAATGGGTTGGGAACACTAGCTGTCAACACGAAAGCACAAAGACCTTCGATACGTAATGACATGGCATGGTAACCATGTACATTGATAAACTAATGTAGGCATATATCACAAACCATGACCAAACAGATGTCACAGTGGGTAGATAACGTTGAAAACTCATAACATGAGTCACAAATGGTCAGCGGGGGAAACCATGGGTTGGGAACACTAGTTATCAAGTAGCAAGTAGAAGGATTTTCAACAAGTAGTGGCACGGTGTGGCTAGCGTGCACAGTAACCAACCAAAGGATGCCCACGTCACTGACTATGACCTAAGAAGTCCAGTATGTATGGTCAACATTGACAACTCATAACATGAGTCACAAGTGGTTAGAGGGAGAGACAATGGTTTGGGAACCCTATGTATCGACTAGAAAGGACAAAGAACTTCAATACGTAGTGGCACGGTGTGGCTACTATGCACACCAAATACAGACATGGGACCATGACCAAAGAATTTCAATATGGGTGGTCAATGTTCACCAACCATAACACGAGGGGGAAACAATGGTCCGGGAATATCAGTTCTCAATTAGCACGGTGTGGCTACCATGCACAATGGCAGACCAAAGTAGGCATATGTACTGCCTTTGACGAAAGAAATCCGCTGTGTGGTCAGCGTTGACAACTCATAATACGAGTGACAAATAGTCAGAGGGGGAAACAATTGTTTGGGTACACCAGGTATCAACTAGCAAGCACAATGACCTTCAATAAGTCGTGGCACGGTGTGGATACCATGCACACTGACCAACCAAGGTATGCATGTGTCACTGACCATGACGAAAGAATGTCACTGAGTGTGGTAAACTTTGACAACCCATAACACGAGTCACAAATGGTCAGGTCAGAACATAGTGATTTATGAATACTAGTTATTGACTAGCAAGTACAGATACCTTAATTATGTAGTGGCACAGTGTGGCTACCATGCACAGTGACCAACAAAACTATGCATATGTCACTGACCATGACCAAGGATTTTCACTTCATGTGGCCAGCGTTGACAACGCACAACACGAGTCACTGGTAGTTAGAGGGGGGTAACAATGGTTAGGGAAGACTAGCTACCAACTATAAAGCACAAAGATCTTCAATACGTAGTGACACGGCGTGGTAATCATGTACAGTGACAAACCAAACTAGGCATATGTCACGAACCATGACCAAAGAATTTCAATATGGGTGGTCAACGTTCAAACCCCATAACATGAGTCACAAATGGTCAGAGGGCGGAAACATGGTTTCAAAACACTATGTATCTTCTAGCAAATACAAATATTTTTCGTATGTATTCGCACGGTGTGGCTACCGTGCACAGTGACCTACCCAAATAGGCATACATCACTGCTCATGACCAAAGAATTTTAGTGTGTGTGGTCAACGTTCACAACTCATAATACAAGTCAAAACTGGACAGAGGGAGAAACAATGGTTTGGGATTACTCGGTATCGACTAGCATGTACAAAGACCGTCAATAAGTGGTGGCACGGTGTGGCTACCATGCAAAATGACCAACCAAAGTATGCTCGTGTCACTGAATATCATAAAATGAGTTTCACTGTGTGTAGTCAACTTTCCTTCTTACGGCTGATCAATTGGAGCAATGGTTGAGAAGTTATTAAAGCTCGAAGTTGCAAAATTTGAAATTCCGTCTGCGTCAAATTTTCATGATTAAACTAGCTTTGTTATCATTCATACTATTAAAAACTACCCTCTAGTCTTACACCCCCTTCTTTTATGCCCTTTATCCATGGGAACCCTTCTAATATCATTTGGACATCATATGATCAGCATGTGGGTTGGCTTAGTGCTTATAGAGTTAGATTCTGGAGCGGTAGGTCCTGGGTTTGAATTCTCGTACGCGCAATATAGAATAGGCTTGCGGCTTGGGGGGGGGCTGCTGTGTTGTGAAACCTCGACTCTATCTTTGAGCGTAAGCTGTGGGGGAGGGGGGTATGAGGTGTCACAATGTGGTCGCAAATCTGTCCTCCAGGTCGTCCACAGAACATCCCTCTACGGGGGTGGGAGGGAGTATTCCAGTGAAGGCACCTACGCGTAGCAAATCAACAAAAACCGACCTGGTGTCAAAGGGAGAAAGCTTCTGCTATTCATTGAATAGCAATTACAAAGAATTTCAACAAGTAGTGGAACGGTGTGGCTAGCATGCAAAATGACCAAGCACATTAGGCATTTGCCACTTACCATGCCCATTTACTTTACTATGTGTGGTCAACGTTGACAACCCATAACATGGGTTACCAATTTTCAGAGGGGAAAACAATGGTTTGGGAGTATTAGATACCAACTAGGAAGTACAACGACCTCCAGTCAGTAGTAGCACGGTGTGGCTACCATGCACAATGACCAACCAAAGTAGGCATATGTACTGCCTTTGACCAAAGAAATCCACCGTGAGTGGCCAACGTTGACAACTCATAATACGAGTCACAAATGGTCAACGGGGGAAACAATGGTTTGGGAACACCAAGTATTAAATAGCAAGCACAATGAGCTTCAATACGTTGTGGCACGGTGTGGATACCACATGATGACCAACCAAAGTAGGCATATGTCACTGACCATGACCAAATAATGTCACCAAGTTTGGTAAACGTTGACAACTCATGACAGGAGTCACAAGTGGTCAGGGTGGAAGATAATGGTCTGTGAATACTAGTTATCGACTAGCAAGTACAAATACCTTCAATATGTAGTGGAACAGTGTGGCTACAATGCACAGTGACCAATCAAAGTATGCATATGTCACCGACCATGACCAAAGAATATCACTTCATGTGGTCAATGTTGACAACTGATAACACGAGTCACAGATATTCAGAGGGGCTAACAACGGTTTGGGAACACTAGTTATTGACTACAAAGCACAAAGACCTTTGATACATAGTGACATGGCGTGGTAACCATGTACAGGGACAAACTAAAGTAGGCACATGTCACTAACCATGACCAAACGCATTTCACAGTGTGTGGTCAACGTTGAAACCTCATAACACGAGTCACAAATGGTCAGTGGGGGGAACCATGGGTTGGGAGCACTAGTTATCAACTAGCAAGTAGACAGATTTCCAACAAGTAGTGGGACAGTGTGGCTAGCGTTCACAGTGAGCAACCAAAGGATGCATATGTCACTTACTATGACCGAAGAAGTCCACTATGTGTGGTCAACATTGACAACTCATAACACGAGTAACAAATGGTCAGAGGGAGAGACAATGGTTTGGGAACCCTATGTATTGACTAAAAAGGACAAAGAACTTTGATACGTAGTGGCAGGGTGTGGCTAATATGCACACCAAACAACCAAACTAGGCATATGTCACTGATCATGACCAGAGAATTTCATAAGGGTGGTCAATGTTGACAAATCATAACACGCGTCACAAACGGTCAGGGGAGGAAACAATGGTATGGGGATATCAGTTCTTAACTAGCAAGTACATCGAGCCTCAGTCAATAGTAGCACGGTGTGTCTACCATGCACAATGACGGAAAGTAGGCATATGTACTGCCGCTGACCAAAGAAATCCGCTATGTGTGGTCAACGCTAACAACTCATAATCCGAGTCACAAATGGCCTGAGGGGGAAAGAATGGTTTGGGAACACCAATTATGCAATAGCAAGCCCAAGGTGCTTCAATAGGTTGTGGCACGATGTGGATACCATGCACGATGACCAATCAAAGTAGGCATATGTCACTGACGATGACCAAATAATGTCACTAAGTGTGGTCAACTTTGACAACTCATAACACGAGTCACAAGTGGCCAGGGTGAAAGATAATGGTTTGTGAATACTAGTTATCGAGTAGCAAGTACAAATACCTTCAATATGTAGTGGCAGAGCGTGGCTACCATGCACATTGACCAACCAAAGTATGCATATGTCACTGACCATGACCAACGAGTTTCACTTTATGTGGTCAGCGTTGACAACTCACAACGCGAGTCACTGATAGTCAGAGGGGGGCTAAAAATGGGTTGGGCACAGTGGCTGTCAACAAGAGAGCACAAAGACCTTTGATACGTAATAACACGGTGTGGTAACCATGTACAATGACAAACCAAAGTAGACATATGTCACAAACCATGACCAAACGGATTTCACAGTGTGTGGTCAACATTGAAAACTGTTAACACGAGTGACAAATGGTCAGTGGGGGAAACAATGGGTTGGAAACACTAGTCATCAACTAGCAAGTAGAAATATTAATAACAAGTAGTGGCACGGTGTGGCTAGCATGCACAGTGACCAACCAAAGGATGCACACATCACTGACTATGACCGAGAAGTCCACTGTGTATGGTCAACATTGACAACTCATAACACGAGTCACAAATGGTCAGAGGGAGAGACAATGGTTTGGAAACCCTATGTATCGAGTAGACAGGACAAAAACGTTCAATACATAGCGGCATGGTGTGGCTACTACGCACACAAAATAACCATACTAGACATATGTGACTGACCATGGCAAAAGAATTTCAATACAAGTGGTCAACATTCACCAACCACAACACAAGTCACAAACGGTCATAGGGGGAAACAATGGTCTGTGAATATCAGTTCTCAACTAGCAAGTTCTGAGACCTTCAATCGGTTTAAGCACGATATGACTACCATGCACAATGACCGACCAAAATTTGCATAGGTACTACCTTTGACCAAAGAAATACGCTGTGTGTGGTCACTGCTGACAACTCATAATAGGAGTCACAAATGGATAGAGGGGGAGACAATGGTTTGGGAACACCGGGTATCAACTAGCAAGTACAAGGAACTTCAATAAGTTGTGGCACGTGTCACTCACCATGACCAAATAATGTCACTAAGTGTGGTAAACGTTGACAACTCATAACACGCATCACAAATGGTCAGAGTGGAAGACAATGGTTTATGAATACTAATCATCAAGTAGCAAGTACAAATACCTTCAATCTGTAGTGGCACAGTGTGGCTACAATGTACAGTGGCCAACCAAAGTACGCATACGTCACTGACCATGAACAAGGAATTTCACGTCATGTCGTCAATGTTGACAACTCACAACATGAGTCACAGATATCAGAGGGAGTAACAATGGTTTGAGAACACTAGCTATCAACAAGAAAGCATAGAGACCTTCAATACATAGTGACACGGCGTGGTAACAATGTACAGTGCGAAACCAAAGTAGGTATATGTCACTGACCATGACCAAAAGAAATTCACAGTATGTGGTCAACGTTGAAAACGTATAACACGAGTCACAAATGGTCAGAGGGGGAAACAATGGGTTGGGAACACTAGTTATCAACTAGCAAGTAGAAAGATTTTGAACATGTAGTGGCACGGTGTGGCTGGCATGCACAGTGACCAACCAAAGGATGCATATGTCCTTGACTATGACCGAAGAAGTCCACTATGTGTGGTCATAATTCAAAACTCATAACACAAGTCACAAATGGTCAGAGGAAGAGACAAGGGTTTGGGAACCCTGTGTATTGACTAGACAGGACAGAAACCATCAATACGTAGTAGCACGGTGTGGCTTCTTTGCACACCAGACAACAAAAGTAGGCAAATGTCACTGACCATGACCAAATAATTTCAATATTGGTGGTCAACATTCACGAACCATAACAAGAGTCACGAACGGTCGGAGGGGGAAACAATGGTCTGGGTACATCAGATCTCAACTAGCAAGTACAGCGACGTTCAATCAGTATAAGCACGGTGTGGCTACCATGCACAATGACCGACCAAAGTAGGCATATGTACTGCCTTTGACCGAAGAAATCCGCTGTGTGTGGACAGCGTTCACAGCTCATGATACGAATCACAACTGATCAGAGGGGGAAACAATGGTCTGGGAACATCAGCTACCAACTAGCAAGCACAAGGACCTTCAACAAGTTGTGGCACGGTGTGGATACCATGCACGATGACCAACCAAATTAGGCATGTGTCACTGGCTATGACCAAATAATGTCACTAAGTGTGGTAAACTTTGACAGCTAATAAAACGAGTCACAAATGGTCAGAGTGGAAGACATTGGTTTGTGAATACTAGTTATCAAGTAGCAAGTACAAATATGTTGTTGCACATTGTGGCTACCATGCACGGCGACCAACCAAAGTATGAATATGTCATTGACCATGACCAACGAATTTCACTTCATGTGGTCAGCGCTGACAACTCACAACACGAGTCACAGATAGTCAAATTGGGCAAAATGGTTTGGGAACACTAGCTATTGACTAGAAAGCACAAATACCTTGAATATGTAGTGACATGACGTGGTACCACTGTACAGTAACAAACCAAAGTAGGCATATGTCACTAACCATGACCAAATTAATTTCACACTGTGTGGTCAATATTGAAAACTCATAACACGAGTCACAAATAATCTGAGGGGGAAACAATGGGTTGGGAACACTAGTTGTCAACAAGAAAGTACAAATAGATTCAACAAGTAGTGACACGGTTTGGCTACTGTGCATCGTGACGAACAAAAGGATGAATACGTCACTGAATATGACCAAATATATCCAGTATGCGTGGTCAACATTGACAACTCATAACACAAGTCACAAATGGTCAGAGGGAGATACAATGGTTTGGGAACCCTATGCATGGACTAGAAAGGACAAATAACTTCAATACGCAGTGGCACGGTGTGGCTTCTATGAACACCAAACAACCAAACTAGGCAAATGTCACAGACCATGACTAAATGATTTGAATATGGGTGGTCAACGTTCATCAACCATAACACAAGTCACAAACGGTCAGAGGGGGAAACAATGGTCTGGGAATATCAGTTGTCAACTAGCAAGTACAACGCCCTTCAATCAGTAGTAGCACGGTGTGGCTACCATGCACAATGACCGACCAAAGCAGGCATATGTACTGCCTTTGCCCAAATAAATCCGCTGTGTGTGGTCAACATTGACAACTCATAATACGAGTCACAAATGATCAGAGTGGGAAACAATGGTTTAGGACACCAAGTCTCAAGTAGCAAGCACAAGGAGCTTGAGTACGTTGTGGCACGGTGTGGATACCATGCACGATGACGAACCAAAGTAGGTATACGTCACTGACCATGACCAAATAATGTCCCCAAGTGTGGTAAACTTTGACAACTCATGACACGAGTCACAATTGGTCAGGTGGAAGACAATAGCTTGTGAATACTAGTTATCGACTAGCAAGTACAAATACCTTCAATATGTAGTGGCACAGAGTGGCTACAATGCACAATGTCCAACCAAAGTATGCATATGTCACTGACCATGAACAAAGAATTTCACTTCATGTGGTCAACAATTACAACGCACACCACGAGTCACAGATAGTCAGAGGGGGCTAACAATGGTTTGGGAATACTAGCTGTCAACAAAAAAGCACAATGACCTTCGATATGTGATGACACGGCGTGGTAACCATGTACAGTGATAAACCAAAGTAGGCATACGTCACAACCCATGAGCAAACAGATTTCACTGTGTGTGGTCAACGTTGAAAACTCATAACACGAGTCACAAATGGTCAGTGGGGGAAACCATGTGTTGGGAACACTAGTTATCAACTAGCAAGTAGAAAGATTTTCAACAAGTAATGGCACGGTGTGGCTAGCGTGCACAGTGACCAACCAAATGATGCACATGTCACTGACTATGACCGAAAAGTCTACTATGTATGGTCAACATTGACAACTCATAATACGAGTCACAAATTCTAAAAGGGAGAGACAATGGTTTGGGAAACCTATGTATTGACTAGAAAGGACAAATAACTTCAATACACAGTGGCACAGTGTGCCTACTATGCACACCAAACAACCAAATTAGGCATATGTCACTGACCATGATGAAAGAATATCAATATAAGTGGTCAACATTCACCAACCATAACACGAGTCACAAATGGTCAGAGGGGAAAACAATGGTCTCTGAATATCAGATCTCAGCAAGCAAGTACAGCGACCTCCAATCAGTATAAGAACGGTGTGGCTACCATGCACAATGACCGGCCAAAGTAGGCATATGTACTACCTTTGACCAAAGAAATCCGCTGTGCGTGGTAAGCATTGACAACTCATAATAGGAGTCAGAAATGGCCAAAGGGGGAGACAATGGTTTGGGAACACCAGGTATCAACTAGCACGCACAAGGACTTTCAATACGTTGGGGCACGGTGTGCATACCATGCACGATGACCAACCAAAGTAGGCATATGTCACTGACCATGACCAAATAATGTCACTAAGTGTGGTAAACTTCAACAACTCATAACACAAGTCACAAATGGTCAGAGTGGAAGACAATGGTTTGTGAATACTAGTCATTGAGTAGTTAGTAAAAATACCTTCAATATTTAGTGGCACAGCGTGGCTACCATGCACAGTGACCAACCAAAACATGAATATGTCACTGACCATGACCAACAAACTTCACTTGATGTGGTCAGCGTTGACAACTCACGACACGAGTCACTGATAGTCAGAGGAGGGTAACAATGGTCTGGGAACACTAGGTATAAACTAGAAAGCACAAAGACCTTCAATTCGTAGTGACACGGCGTGGTAACCACGTACAGTGACAAAGCAAAATAGGCATATGTCACTAACCATGACCAAATAATTTCAATATGGGTGGTCAACGTTCACAACCCATAACATGAGTCACAAATGATCAGATGGGAAAAACATCATTTAAAAACACTGTGTATCTTCTAGGAAGTACAAAGATTTTTCGTATGTATTGGCACGGCGTGGCTACCATGTACAATGATCTACACAAGTAGGCATACATCACTGCTCATGACCAAAGAAGTTTAGTGTGTGTGGTCAACATTCACAACTCATAATACAAGTAAAAAATGGACAGAGGGAGAAACAATGGTTTGGGAATAATCGGAATCAACTAGCAAGTACAAAGACCTTCGATAAGTGGTGGTACGGTGTGGCTATCATGCACAATGACCAACCAAAGTATGCTCGTGGGACTGAATATCATCAAACAAGTTTCACTCTGTGTAGTCAATCTTCCTTCTTAAGGCTGGTCAATCGGAGCAATGGTTGAGAGGTTATTCAAGCTCGAAGTTGCAATATTTGAAATCCCGTCTGTGTCATTTTGTTATGATCAAACTAACTGGGTTATCATTCATACTTTTGAAAACTACCCTAAACTACTCTAATCTTACACCCCATTGTTTTATGCCCTTCACACATGGGAACCCTTATAATGTCATTTGGACATCATATGACCACCTTGTGAGTTGGCTTGGTGCTTATAGAGTTAGATTCTAGAGCGGTAGGTCCTGGGTTTGAATCATCGTACGCGCAATATAGAATAGGCTCGCGGCCTGGGGGGGGGGGGGGGGGGGGGGAGCGGCCGTGTTGTGATACCTCAACTCTACCTTCGAGCCTAAGCCATGGGAGGAGGGGGAGGGGGGGGGAAGTGGAGGTGTCATAATGCGGTCCACGGAACATCCCTCTATGGGGGTGGGAGGGAGTGTTCTAGTAAAGGCACCTACGCGTAACAAATCAACCAAAACCAAACTGGTGTCAAAGGGAGAATCCTTTTGCTGTTTATTGACTAGCAAGTACAACGACTTTCAACAAATAGTGGAACAGTGTGGCTACCATATACAATAACCAACCAGATTAGGCATGGGCCACTTACCATGACCAAATAAATTTACAATGTGTGGTCAACGTTGACAGCCCATAACATGGGTCACAAATTGTGAGAGGGGGAAACAATGGTTTGGGAATACTAGATACCAACTAGCAAGTACAACGACCTTCAGTCAGTAGTAGCACGGTGTGTCTACCATGCACACTGACCGACCAAGGTAGGCATATGTACTGCCTTTGACCAAAGAAATGCGCTGTGTATGGTCAACATTGGCAACTCATGTGCAACACCAGGTATCAACTAGCAAGCACAATGACCTTCAATAAATTGTGGCACGGTGTGGATACCATGCACAATGGCCAACCAAAGTAGGCATATGTCACTGGCCATGACCAAATCATGTCACTAGGTGTGGTAAACCTTGACAACTCATAACACGAGTCACAAATGATCAGGTTGGAGGATAATGGGTTGTGAATACTATTTATCCACTAGCAAGTACAAATACACTCAATATGTAGTGGCACAGCGTGGCTCCCATGCACAGTGACCAACCAAAGTATGCATGTCACTGAACATGACCAACGAATTTCGCTTCATGTCGTCAGCGTTGACAACTCAAAACACGAGTCACTGATAGTCAGAGTGGGATAACAATGGTCTGGGAACACCAACTATTAACTAGAAAGCACAAATGCCTTTATTACGCGGTGACACGGCGTGGTAACCACGTACAGTGACAAACCAAACTAGGCATATGTCACTAACCATGACCAGCAAATTTCATGGTGTGTAGTCAACGTTGAGAACTCATCACACGAGTCACAAATGGTTAGAGGGGGAAACAATGGGTTGGGAACACTAGTTATCAACTAGCAAGTATGAATAACTTCAACAAGTAGTGGCACGGTGTGGCTACCGTGCACAGTGACCAACCAAAGGATGAATACGTCACTGACTATGACGGAAGAAGTCCACTATGTGTGGTCAACATTGACAACTCATAACACGAGTCACAAATGGTCAAATGGAGAGACAATGGTTTGGGAACCATATGCGTGAACTAGAAAGGACAAATAACTTCAATACGTAGTGGCACGGTGTGGCTACTATGCACACCAAACAACCAAACTAGGCATATGTCACAGACCATGACAAAAGAATTTCAATATGGGTAGTCAACGTTCACCAACCATAACACGAGTCACGAACGACCTTCATTCAGTAGTTGCACGGTATGGCTACCATGCACAATGACCAACCAAAGTAGGCATATGTACTGCGTTTGACGAAGGAAATCCGCTGTGTCTAGTAACATCGACAACTCATAATACGGGTCACAAATGGTCTGTGGGGGAAACAGTGGTTTGGGAACACCAAGTACCAAATAAAAAACACAAGGAGCTACAATACATTGTGGCACAGTGTGGATACCATGCACAATGACCAACCAAGGTATGCATATGTCACTGACCGCGAACAAAGAATGACACTTCATGTGGTCAATGTTGACAACTCACAACACGAGTCACAGATATTCAGAGGGGGTAACAATGGTTTGGGAACACTAGCTATCAAGAAGAAAGCACAGACACCTTTGATACGTAGTGACACGGTGTGGTAACCATGTACAGTGACAAACAAAAGTAGGCATATGTGACTAACAATGACCAGACGGATTTCACACAGTGTGGTCAACGTTGAAAACTCATAAGACGAGTTTCAAATGGTCAGTAGGGGAAACCATGGGTTGGGAACACTAGTTTTTAACAAGCAGGTGCGGAAACCATGCACGATGTCCAACCAAGGTATGCATATTTCACTGACCATGACCAAAGAATGTCACCATGTGTGGTAAACATTGACAGCTCATAACATGAGTCACAAATGATCAGAGTGGAATATAATGATTTCTTAATACTAGTTATCGACTAGCAAGTACAAGTACCCTCAATCTGTAGTGGCACAGTGTCACTGACCATGACCAAAGAATTTCACTTCATTTGGTCCTGTGTTGACAACTAAAAACACGAGTCACAGATATTCAGAGGGGCTAAAATGGGTTGGGAACACTGGCTATCAACTAGAAAGCACAGAGACCTTTGATACGTAGTGACACAGCGTGGTAACCATGTACAGGGACAAACCAATGTAGGCATATGTCACTAACCATGACCGAAGAATTCCACTATGTGTGGTCACCATTGACAGCTCATAACACGAGTCACAAATGGTCAGAGGGAGAGACAATGGTTTGTGAACCATATGTATTGACTAGAAAGGACAAAGACCTTCAATACGTAGTGGCACGGAGTGGCTAACATGTACACCAAACAACCAAAGTAGGCATATGTCACTGACCATGACCACATAATTTCAATATGGGTGGTCAACGTTGACGAACCATAACACGAGTCACAAACGGTCAGGGGAGGAAACAATGCTATGGGAATATCAGTTATGAACTAGCAAGTACAACGACCTTCAGTCAGTAGTAGCACGGTGTGGCTACCATGCACAATGACCGGCCAAAGTAGGCATGTGTGCTGCCTTTGACCAAATAAATCCGCTGTGTGTGGTCAACGTTGACAACTCATAATACGAGTCACAAATTGTCAGGGGGAAACAAGGGGTTGGGAACACCATGTATCAAATAGCAAGTACAAGGAGCTTCAATACGTTGTGGCACAGTATAGATACCATGCACGATGACCAACCAAGGTAGGCATATGTCACTGGCCATGACCAAATAATGTCACTAAGTGTGGTAAACTTAGACAACTCAAAACGATACAAATGGTCAGAGTGGAAGAGAATGTTTTGTGAATACTAGTTATCGACTAGCAAGTACAAATACCTTCAATATGTAGTGGAACAGTGTGGCTACAATGCACAGTGACCAACCAAAGTATAAATACGTCACTGACCATGACCAACGAATTTCACTTCATGTGGACAGCCTAGAAAACTCACAACACGAGTCACAGATGGTCGAAGGGGGGTAACATTGGTTTGGGAATACTAGCTATTGACTAGAAAGCACGAATACCTTCAATACGCAGTGACACGGTGTGGTAACCATGTATAGTGACAAGCCAAAGTAGGCATATGTCACTAACCATGACCAAACAAATTTCAGAGTGTGTGGTCTACGTTGAAAACTCATCACACGAGTCACAAATGGTCAGAGGGGGAAACAATGGGTGAGGAACACTAGTTATCAACTGGCAAGTACAAAGAACTTCACCAAGGCATGGCACGGTGTGGCTAGCGTGCAAAGTGACCAACCAAAGGATGAATACGTCACTGACTATGACCGAAGAAGTCCACTATGTGTGGTCAACATTATCAACTCATAACACGAGTCACGAATGGTCATAGGGACAGACAATGGTTTGATAACCCTATGCATGGACTATACAGGACAAATAACTTCAATACGTAGTGGCACGATGTGGCTAAAATGCACACCAAACATCCAAACTAGGCATATGTCACTAACCATGACCAGAGAATTTCAATATGGGTGGTCAACGTTGACCAACCATAACACGAGTCACAAACGGTCAGGGGAGGAAACATTGGTTTGGGAGTACCAGTTTTTAACTAGTATGTACAACGACCTTGAGTCACTAGTAGCACGGTGTGGCTACCATGCACAATGACCAACCAAAGTGGGCATATGTACTGCCTTTGACGAAAGAAATCCGCTGTATCTGGTCAACGTCGACAACTCATAATACGAATCACAAATGGTCAGAGGGGGAATCAATGGTTTGGGAACACCAAGTATCAAATAGCAAGCACAAGGAGCTACAATACGCTGTGCCACGGTATGGATAAAATGCACGATGACCAGCCAAGGTATGCATATGTCACTGACCATGACCAAAGAATGTAACCATGTGTAGTAAACTTTGACAACTCATAACGCGAGTCACAACTGGTCAGGGTGGAAGATACTGGTTTTTTAATACCAGTTATTGTCTAGCAAGTTCAATATGTAGTGGCACAGTGTGGATACAATGCACACTGACCAAGCAAAGTACGCATATGTCACTGACCATGAACAAAGACGTTCACTTCATGTGGTCATTGTTGACAATTCACAACACGAGTCACAGATATTCAGAGGGGGTAACAATGGTTTGAAAATATTAGCTATCAACAAGAAAGCACAGAGACCTTCCATACGTAGTGACACTGCGTGGTAACCAAGTACAGTGACAAACAAAAGTAGGCATATGTCACTAATCATGACCATATTTCACACAGTGTGGTCAACGTTGAAAACTCATAACACGAGTCACAAATGGTCAGTGGGGAAAACCATGGGTTAGGAAGACTAGTTATCAACTAGCGGGTAGAAAGATTTTCAACAAGCAGTGGCACGGTGTGGCTAGCGTGCACGGTGACCAACCAAAGAATGCATATGTCACTGACTATGACCGAAGAAGTCCACTATGTGTGGTCAACATTGACCACACATAACACGAGTCACAAATGGTCAGAGGGAGAGAGAATGGGTTGGGAACCCTATGTATCGACTAGACAGGAAAAATAACTTCAATACGTAGTGGCACGGTGTGGCTACTATGCACACCAAACAACCAAAGTAGGCATATGTCACTGACCATGACCAAATAATTTAAATATGGGTGGTCAACATTCACCAACCATAACACATGTCACAGACGGTCAGAGGGGGAAACAATGGTCTGGGAATATCAGTTATCAACTAGCAAGTACAGCAACCTTCAATCAGTATAAGCATGGTGCGGCTACCATGCACAATGACAGAAAAAAGTAGGCATATGTACTGCCTTTGACCAAAAAATTCCTCTGTGTGTGGACAGTGTTCACAACTCATAATACAAACAAAAAATGTTGAGAGGGAGGACCAATGGTCTGGGAATATCGGGTATCAACTAGCAAGCACAATGACCTTCAACAAGGTGTGGCACGGTGTGGATACCGTGCAAGATGACCAACCAAAGTATGCATATGTCACTGACCATGACCAAATAAAGTCACTAAGTGTGGTAAATTTTGACAGCTCATAACACGAGTCACAAATGGTTAGAGTTGAAGACAATGGTTTGTGGAAACTAGTTATCGAGTAGCAAGTACAAGTACCTTCAATATGTAGTGGCACGGTGTGGCTACAATGCACAGTGACCAACAAAATTACGCATATGTCACTGAGCATGAACAAAGAATTTCACTTCATGTGGTCAATGTTGACAACTCACAACACAAGTCACATATATTGAGATGGGGTAATAATTTTTGGGGAACACTAGCTATGAACAAGAAAGCACAGAGACCTTAAATACGCAGTGACACCGTGTGGTAACCATGTAAAGTGACAAACAAAGGTAGGCATATGTCACTAACCATGACCTAACGTATTACACACAGTGTGGTCAAGGTTGAAAACTCATAACACGAGTCACAAATGGTCAATGGGGGAACCCATGGGTTGGGAACACTTGTTATCAACTAGCGGGTAGAAATATTTTCAACACGTAGTGGCACGGTGTGGCTAGCGTGCACAGTGGCCAACCAAAGGATGAATACGTCACTGACTATGACCGAAGAAGTCCACTGTGTGTGGTCAACATGGACAACTCATAACACGAGCCACGAATGGTTAGATGGAGAGAAAATGGTTTGGGAGCCCTGTGCATGGAGTAGAAAGGACAAACAACTTCAATACGCAGTGGCGCGGTGTGGCTAATATGCACACCAAACGTCCAAACTATGCATATGTCACTGACCATAACGGTAGAAATTTAATATGGGTGGTCAACATTGACCAACCATAACACGAGTCACAAACGGTCAGGGGAGGAAACAATGGTTTGGGAATATCAGTTCGCAACTAGCAAGTACAACAACCTTCAATCAGTAGTAGCACGGTGTGGCTACCTTGCACAATTACCGACCACAGTAGGCATATGTACTGCCTTTGACGAAAGAAATCCGCTGTGTCTGGTCAACGTCAAAAAGTCATAATACGAGTCACAAATGGTCACAATAGTTTGGGGACACCAAGTATCAAATAGCAAGCACAAGGAGCTACAATAAGCTGTGGCACGGTGTGGATACCATGCACGATGACCAACCAAGGTATGCATGTGTCACTGACCATGACCAAAGAATGTTACCATGTGTGGTAAATTTTGACAACTCATACCGGGAGTCACAAATGGTCAGGGTGGAAGATAATGGTTTGTGAATACTAGTTCTCGACTAGCAAGTACAAATACATTCAATATGTAGTGGCACAGTGTGGATACAATGCACAGTGACCAACCAAAGTACACATATGTAACTGACCATGAACAAAGGATTTCACTTCATGTGGTCAATGTCGACAACTCACAATACGAGTAATAGATATCCAGAGGGGGTAACAATGGTTTGGGAACACTAGCTATCAACAAGAAAGCACATAGACCTTCAATACGTATTGACACGGCGTGGTAACCATGTATAGTGACAAACAAAAGTAGGCATGTGTCACTAACAATGATCAAACATATCTCACACAGTGTGGTCAATGTTGAAAACTCATAACACGAGTCACAAATGGTCAATGAGCGACACCATGGGTTTGGAACACTAGTTATCAACTAGCGGGCAGAAAGCTTTTCAACAAGTAGTGGCACGGTTTTGCTAGCGTGCACAGTGACTAACCAAAGGTTGTACATGTCACTGACTATGACGGAAGAAGTCCACTATGTGTGGTCAACATTGACAACTCATAACACGAGTCACAAATGGTCAGAGGGAGAGGCAATGGTTTGGGAACCCTATGTATTGACTAGAAAGGACAAAGAACTTAAATATGTAGTGGCACGGTGTGGCTACCATGCAAAGTGACCAACCAAAGTATGCATATGTCACTGACCATGACCAACAAATTTCACTTCATGTGGTCAGCGTTGACAACTCACAACACAAGTCACAGATGGTCAAAGGGGGTATCAATGGTTTTGGAACACTATCTATTAACTAGAAAGCACAAATACCTTTAATATGCAGTGACACGGCGTGGTAACCATGTACTGTGACAAACCAAAGTAGGCATATGTTACTAACCATTACCAAACGAAATTCACAGCGTGTGACCAATGTTGAAAACTCATAACACAAGTCACAAATAGTCAGAGGGGCAAACAATGGGTTGGGAACACTAGTTCTCAACTAGCAAGCACAAAGAACTTCAACAAGTAGTTACACGGTTTGGCTAGCGTGCACACTGACCAACCAAAGGATGTATACATCATTCACTTTGACCGAAGAAATACAGTATGCGTGGTCAACATTGACAACTCATAACACGAGTCACAAATGTTTAGAGGGAGAGACACTGGTTTGGGAACCCTATGCATGGACTAGAAAGGACAAATAACTTCAATACGTAGTGGCATGATTTGGTTACTATGCACACCAAACAACCAAACTAGGCATATCTCACTGACCATGACCAAAGAAGTTCAGTATAGGTGGTCAACTTTCACCAACCATAACATGAGTCACAAACGGTCAGAGGGGGAAACAATATTGGGGGAATATCAGTTCTCAACTAGAAAGTACAACGCCCTTCAACCGGTAGTAGCACGGTGTGGCTACAATACTCAATGACCGACCAAAGTAGGCATATGTACTGCCTTTGACCAAAGAAATCCAGTGTGTGTGGTCAACGTTGACAACTCAAAATACGAGTCACAAATAGTCAGAGTGGGAAACAATTGTTTGAGAACACCAGGTATCAACTAGCAAGCACAATGACCTTCAAAGCATTGTGGCACGGCGTGGATACCATGCACGATGACCAATCAAGGTATGCATATGTCACTGACCATGACCAAAGAATGACACCATGTGTGGTAAACGTTGGCAGCTCATAACACGAGTCACAAATGGTGAGAGTGGAAGATACTGGTTTCTAAATACGAGTTATTTACTAGCAAGTACAAATACCCTCAATCTGTAGTGGCACAGTGTGGCAACTATGCACAGTGACCAACCAAAGTATGCATATGCCATTGACCATGACCAAAGAATTTCACTTCATGTGGTCAATGTTGACAACTCACAACACGTGTCACAGATATTCAGAAGGGCTAGCAACGGGTTGGGAACACTAGCTATCAACTATAAAGCACAAAGACCTTCGATACGTAGTGACACGACATGGTAACCATGTACAGGGACAAACCAAAGTAGGCATATGTCACTAACCATGACCAAACGGATTTCACAGTGTGTGATCAACGTTGAAAACTCATAATACGAGTTACCAATGGTCAGTGGGGGAAACCATGGGTTGGGAACACTAGTTATCAACTAGCAAGTAGAAAGATATCCAACAAGAAGTGGCACGATGTGGCTAGCGTGCACAGTGACCAACCAAAGGATGCATATGTCACTGAATATGACCGAAGAAGTCCACTATGTGTGGTCAACATTGACAACTCATAACACGAGTCACAAATGGTCAGAGGAAGAGACAATGGTTTGAAAACCATATGTATCGACTAGGAAGAACAAAGAACTTTGATACGTAGTGGAATATGATGGTTTGTGAATAATAGTTATCAACTAGCAAGTACAAATACAGTCAATATGTAGTAGCACAGCGTGGCTGCCATGCACAGTGACCAACCAAAGTATGCATATGTCACTGACCATGACCAACTAATTTCACTTCATGTGGTCAGCGTTGACAGCTCACGAAACGAGTCAGTGATTGTAAAAGGAGGGTAACAATGGGTTGGGAACACTAGCTATAAAGTAGAAAGCACAGGGACCTTCGATACGTAGTGACACGGCGTGGTAACCATGTACAGTGACAAACAAAAGTAGGCATATGTCACTAACCATGACCAAAAGAATTTCACAGTGTGTGGTCAACGTTGAAAACGCATAACACGAGTCACAAATGGTTAGAGGGGGAAAACATGGTTTCAAAACACTATGTATCTTCTAGCAAGTACAAAGATTTTCTGTATGTATTGGCACGGTGTGGCTACCGTGCACAATGACGTACCCAAGTAGGCATACATCACTGCTCATGACCAAATAAGTCTAGTGTGTGTGGTCAACGTTCACAACTCATAATACAAGTCAATAATGGACACAGGGAGAAACAATGGTTTGGAAATACTCGATATCGACTAGCAAGTACAAAGACCTTCGATAAGTGGTGGCACGGTGTAGCTACCATGCACAATGACCAACCAAGGTATGCTTGTGTCATTGACTATTATAAAAATAGTTTTACTAAGTGTAGTCAACTTTCCTTCTTACGGCTGGTCAATCGGAGCAATGGTTGAGAGGTTATTCAAGCTTGAATACGGCTTGTAATGTTTGAAATCTCGTCTCCATCATTTTGTTATGATTAAACTAACTTTGTTATCATTCATACTTTTGAAAACTACCATATAATCTTACACCCCCTTGTTTTATGCCGTTTACCCATAGGAACCCTTATAATGTCATTTGGACATCATATGAACACCATGTGAGTTGGCTTAGTGCATATAGAGCTAGATTCTGGAGCGGTTGGTCCTTGGTTTGAATCCTCGTACGCGCAATACATAATAGGCTCGTAACCAACCAAACATGCACATGTCACTGACCATGACGAACGAATTTCACTTCACGTGGTCAGCGTTGAAAACTCACAACACAATCAACGATAGTCAAAGGGGGGTAACACTGGTGTGGGAACACTAGATATTGACTAGAAAGCACAAATACCTTCAATACGCAATGACAGGACGTGGTAACCATGTACAGTGACAAACCAAAGTAGGCATATGTCACTAAGCATGACCAAATAACTTTCACAGTCTGTGTTCAACGTTGAAACCTCATCACATGAGTCACAAATGGCCAGAGAGGGAAACAATGGGTTTGGAACAATAGTTATCAACTAGCAAGTACAAATAACTTCAACCAGTAGTGGCACGGTGTGTCTATCGTGCACAGTGACCAACCAAAGGTAAATACCTCACTGACTATGACCGCAGAAGTCCACTGTGTGTGGTCAACATTGACAATTCATAACACGAGTCACAAATGGTCAGAGGGACATACAATGGTTTGGGTACCCTATGCATGGACTAGAAAGGACAAATAACTTGAATACGCAGTGGCACGGTGTGGCTAATATGCACATCAAAAATAAAAAACTAGGCATATGTCACTAACCATGACCAGAGAATTTCAATATGGGTGGTCAACGTTGACCAACCATTACACGAGTCACAGACGGTCAGGGGAGGAAACAATGGTTTCGAAATATCAGTTCTCAAATAGCAAGTACAACGACCTTCAGTCAGTAGTAGCACGGTGTGGCTACCATGCACAATGACCGACCAAAGTATGCATATGTACTGCCATTGACGAAAGAAATCCGCAGTGTCTGGTCAACGTCGACAACTCATAAAACGAGTCAAAAATGGTCATAGGGGGAAACAATGGTCTGGGAATACCAAGTATTGAATAGCAAGCACACGGAGCTACAATACGTTGTGGCACGGTGTGCAAATAATGCACGCTGACCAACCAAGGTATGCATATGTCACTGACCATGTTTCAGGAATGTCACCATGTGTGGTAAACTTTGACAACTCATAATGCGAGTCACAAATGGTCAAGGTGGAAGATAAAAGTTTGTGGATACTATTTATTGACTTTCATGTACAATACCTTCAATATGTAGTTGTACAGTGGATATACAATGCACAATGATCAACCAATGTATGCATATGTCACTGACCACGAACAAAGAATTTCACTTCATGCACACCAAACAACCAAACTAGGCACAAAGACCTTTGATACATAATGACACCGCGTGGTAACCATGTACAGTGACAAACCAAAGCAGGCATATGTCACAAACCATGACCAAACGGATTTCACAGTGTGTGGTCAACGTTGAGAACTCATAACACGAGTCAGAAATGGTCAGTAGGGGAAACCATGGGTTGGAACCACTAGTTATCAACTAGCAAGTAGAACGATTTTCCGCAAGTAGTGGCACGGTGTGGCTAGCGTGCACAGTGACCAACCAAAGGATGCACACGTCACTGACTATGACCTAAGAAGTCCACTATGTATGGTCAACATTGACAACTCATAACACAAGTCACAAATGGTCAGAGGGAGATACAATGCTTGGGGAACCCTATGTATTGACTAGAAAGGACAAAGAACTTCAATACGTAGTGGCACGGTTTGGCTAATATGCACACCAAACATCCAAAATAGGCATATGTCACTGACCATGACCAGAGAACTTCAATACGGGTGGTCAACGTTGATCAACCATAACACGAGTCACAAACAGTCAGGGGAGGAAACACTGGTTTGGGGGTATCAGTTCTCAACTAGCAAGTACAAAGACCTTCAGTCAGTAGTAGCATGGTGTGGCTACCATGCACAATGACCAACCAAAGTAGGCATATGTATAGCCTTTGACGAAAGAAATCCATTGTGTCTGGTCAGCGTCGACAACTCATAATACGAGTCACAAAAGGTCAGAGGGGGGAACAATGGTTTGGGAACACCAAGTATCAAATAGCAAGCACAAGGAGCGATAATACGTTGTGGCACGATGTGGATACCATGCACGATGACCAACCAAGGCATGCATATGTCACTGACCATGACCAAAGGATGTCACCATGTGTGGTAAACTTTGACAACTTATAACAATAATCACAAATGGTCAGGGTGGAATATAATGGTTTGTGAATACTAGATGTTGACTAGCAAGTAAAACTACCTTCAATATGCACAATGACCAACCAAAGCACGCATATGTCACTGACCATGATCAAATTATTTCACTTCGTGTGGTCAATGTTGACAACCCACAACACGAGTCACAGACATTCAGAGGGGGTAACAATGGGTTGGGAACACCAGGTATCAAAAATAAAGCACAGAGACCTTCAATACGTAGTGACACGGCGTTGTAACCATGTACAGTGACAAAACCAAAGTAGGCATATGTCGCTAACCATGACCAAAAGAATGTCACAGTGTGTGGTCAACGTTGAAAATGCATAAAACGAGTCACGAAAAGCCAGAGGAAGAAACAATGGGCTTGGAACACTAATCATCAACTAGCAAGTAGAAAGAATCTCAACAAGCAGTGGCACGCTGGGGCCAAGCGTGCACAGTGACCAACCAAAGGATGCATTTGTCCTTGACTATGGCCGAAGAAGTCCACTATGTGTTATCAACATTGAAAACTCATAACATGAGTCACAACTAATCAAAGGGACAGACAATGGTTTGGCAACCCTTGGTATTGACTAGAAAGGACAAATAAATTCAATACGTAGTGGCACAGAGTGGCTACTATGAACACCGAACAACCAAAGTAGGCATATGTCACTGACCATGACCAAATAATTTCAATATGGGTGGTCAATATTCACCAACCATAACACGAGTCACAAACATTCAGAGGGGGAAACAATGGTTTGGGAATATCAGTTCTCAACTAGCAAGTACAGCGACCTTGAATCAGTATAAGCATGGTGTGGCTACCATGCACAATGACCGACCAAACTAGGCACATGTACTGCCTTTGACCAAAGAAATCAGCTCTGTGTGGACAGCGTTCACAACTCATAATACGAATAAAAAATGGTCATAGGGGGAGACAATGGGCTAGGAACATCAGGTATCAACTAGCAAGCACAAGGACCTTCAACAAGTTGTGGCGCGGTGTGGATACCATGCACGATGACCAACCAAAGTAGGCATATGTCACTGACCATGACCAAATAATGTCACTAAGTATTGTAAACTTTGACAGCGAGTCAAAGTTCAATGTAGTGGCACAGCGTGGCTACCATGCACAATGACCAACCAAAGTATGCATATGTTACTGACCATGACCAAGAAATTCCACTTCATGTGGTCAGCGTTGACAACTCACAACACGAGTCACAGATAGTCAAAAGGGGTTAACAATGGGTTGGCAACACTAGCTATTAACTATAAAGAACAAATACCTGTAACATGTAGTGACACGGCGTGGTAATCATGCAGTGACAAACCAAAGTAGGCATATGCCACTAACCATGACCAAACGACTTACACAGTGTATGGTCAATATTGAGAACTCATAACACGAGTCAGAAATGGTCTGAAGGGGAAACAATGGGTTGGGAGCACTAGTTGTCAACTAGCAAGTACGAAGAACTTCAACAAGCAGTGGCACGGTTTGGCTAGCATGCACAGTGACCAACCAAGGGATGAATATGTCACAAACTATGACCGAAGAAATCCAGTATGTGTGGTCAACATTGACAACTCATAACACGAGTCACAAATGGTCAGAGGTAGAGATGATGGTTTGAGAACCCTATGCATGGACTAGAAAGGACAAATAACTTCAATACGTAGTGGCACGGTGTGGCTACTATGCACGCCAAACAACCAAACTAGGCATGTGTCACTGACCATGACCAGAAAAAATTCAATATGGGTGGTCAACGTCCACCAACCATAACATGAGTCACAAACGGTCAGAGGGGGAAACAATGGTCCGGGAATATAAGTTCCGAACTAGCAAGTACAACGCCCTTCAATCAGTGAATCGTGGTGTGGCTACCATGCACAATGATCGACCAAAGTAGGCATATGCTCCGCCTTTGACCAAGGAAATCCGCTATGTGTGGACAATGTTGACAACTCATAATACGAGTCACAAATAGTCAGTGGGGGAAACAATTGTTTGGGAACACCAGGTATCAACTAGCAAGCACAACGACCTTCAATACGTTGTAGCACAGTGTGGATACCATGCACGATGACCACCCAAGCTATGCATATGTCAATGACCACGACCAAAGAATGTCACCGTGTATGGTAAACTTTGACAGCTCATAAGACGAGGCACAAATGGTAAGAATGGAAGATAATGGTTTCTAAATACTAGTTATGGACTAGCAAGTACAAAAACAATCAATATGTAGTGGCACAGTGTGGCTACAATGCACAGTGACCAACCAAAGTATGCATATGTCACAAACCATGACCAAATAATTTCACTTCATGTGGTCAATGTTGACAACTCACAACACGAGTCACAGATATTCAGAGGGGCTAGCAATGCTTTGGGAACACTAGCTATCAACTAGAAAGCACAAAGACCTTCGATACGTAGTGACACGTTGTGATAACCATGTACAGGGACAAACCAAAGTAGGCATATGTCACTAACCATGACCAAGCGGATTTCACAGTGTGTGGTCAATATTGAAAACTCATAACACAAGTCACAAATTGTAGGTGGAGGAAACCATGGGTTGGGAACACTAGTTATCAACTAGCAAGTAGGAAGATTTTCAACAAGTATTGGCACGGTGTGGCTAGCGTGCACAGTGACCAACCAGAGGATGCATATGTCACTGACTATGACCGAATAAGTCCACTATGTGTGGTCAACATTGACAACTCATAACACGAGTCACAAATGGTCAAAGGGAGAGACGATGGTTTGGGAACCCTATGTATTGACTAGAAAGGACAAAGAACTTTGATACGTAGTGGCACGGTTTGGCTAATATGCACACCAAACAACCAAACTAGGCATATGTTACTGACCATGACCAGAGAATTTCAATATGGGTGGTTAACGTTGACCAACCATAAGACGAGTCACAAACAGTAAGGGGAGGAACCAATGCTATGGGAGAATCAGTACTCAACTACCAACTACAATGAAATCAGACAGTAGTAGCACGGTATGGCTACCATGCACAATGACGGACCAAAGTAGGCATATGTAGTTCCTCTGACCAAAGAAATCCGCTGTGTGTGGTTAACGTTGACAACTCATAATACAAATCACAAATGGTCAGAGGGGGAAAAAATGGTTTGGGAACACCAAGTATCAAATAGCAAGCACAAGGAGCTGCAATACATTGTGGCACGGTCTGGATACCATGCACGATGACCAACCAAAGTAGGCACATGTCACTGACCATGACCAAATAATGTCACTAAGTGTGGTAAACTTTGACAAATTATAACACGAGTCACAAATGGTCAGAGTGGAAGACAATGGTTTTGTGAATACTAGTCATCAAGTAGCAAGTGCAAAAGCCTTCAATATATAGTGGCACAGCGTGGCTACCATGCACAGTGACCAACCAAAGTATGCATATGTCACTGACCATGACCAACAGATTTCACTTCGTGTGGTCAGCATTGAAAACTCACAACGTGAGTCACAAATATTCAGAGGGTGTAACAATGGGTTGGGATTACTAGCTATCAACTAGAAAGCACAGAGACCTTTGATACGTAGTGATACGGCATGGTAACCATGTACAGTGACAAACCAAGGTAGGCATATGTCACTAACCATGACCAAAAGACTTTCACAGTGTGTGGTCAAAGTTGAAAATGCACAACACGAGTCACAAATGGTCAGAGGGGGAAGCAATGGGTTGTGAACACTAGTTATCAACTGGCAAGTAGAGACATTGTCAACAAGTAGTGGCACGGCATGGCTACTGTACACAGTGACCAACCAAAGGATGCATACGTCACTTACTATGACCAAAGAAGTCCACTATGTGTGGTCAACATTGACAGCTCATAAGACGAGTCACAAATGGTCAGAGGGGGAGACAATGGTTTGGGAACCCTATGTATCGACTAGAAAGAACAAAGAACTTCAATACGTAGTGGCAGGGTATGGCTACTATGCACACAAAATGGCCCAACCAGGCATATGTTGTTGACAATGTCCAGAGAATTTCAATATGGGTGGTCAACGTTCACCAACCATACCACATGTCATGAAGGGTCTAAATGGGAAACAATGGTGTGTGAATATCAGTTATCAACTAGCAAGTACATCGACCTTCAATCAGTATAAGCACGGTGTGGCTACCATGCACAATGACCGACCAAACCAGGCATATGTACTACCTTTGACCAAAGAAATCCGCTGTGTGTGGTCAGCATTGACAACTCATAATAGGAGTCACAAATGGTCAAAGGGGGACACAATGGGTTGGGAACACCAGGTATCAACTAGCAAGCACAAGGACCTTCAATACGTTGTGGCACGGTGTGGATACCATGCACGACGACCAACCAAAGAAGGATGATGTCACTGACCATGACCAACTGTATTCACTAAGTGTGGTAAACCTTGATAACTCATAACATGAGTCACAGATAGGCAGTGTGGGAGATAATGGTTTGTGAATACTAGTTATCGACTAGCAAGGAAAAATACCTTCAATATGTAGTGGCACGGCGTGGCTACCATGCCCACTGACCAACCAAAGTATGCATATGTCACTGACCATGACCAACAGATTTCACTTCATGTGGTCAGCGTTGACAACTCACAACACGAGTCACTGATAGTCAAAAGAGGGTAACAATGGTTTGGGAACACTAGCTATCAACTAGAAAGCACAAAGACCTTCAATAGGTAGTGACACGGCGTGGTAACCACGTATAGTGACAAACCAAACTAGGCATATGTCACTAACCATGACCAAAGAATTTCAATGTGGTTGGTCAACGTTCACAACCCATAACAGGGGTCACAAATTTCCAGAGGGGGAAACAATGGTTACAAAACACTTCGTATCTTTTAGCAAGTACAAAGGTTTTTTATATGTATTGGCACGGTATGGCTACCATGCACAATGACCTATCCAAGTAGGCATACATCACTGCTCATGACCAAAGACGTTTAGTGTGTGTGGTCAACATTCACAACACATAATACAAGTCAACAATGGGCAGAGGTAGAAACAATGGTTTGGGAATACTCGGTATCGACTAGTAGGTACAAAGACCTTCGATAAGTGGTGGCACGGTGTGGCTACCATGTACAATGACCAACCAAAGGATGCTTGTGTCACTGAATATCATAAAAAGAGTTTCACTGTGTGTAGTCAACTTTCCTTCTTAAGGCTGGTCAATCGGAGCTATGGTTGGGAGGTTATTCAAGCTCGAAGCTGCAATGTTTGAAATCCCGTGTGCATCATTTTGTTATGATTAAACAAACTTTGTTATCATTCATACATTTGAAAACTACCCTCTAATCTTACACCCCCTTGTTTTATGCCCTTTGCCCATAGGAATCCTTATAATGTCATTTGGACATCATATGAACACCATGTAAGTTGGTTTAGTGCTTATAGAGTTAGATTCTGGAGCAGTAGGTCCTGGGTTTGGATCCTCGTATGCGCAGGGTATAATAGGCTTGCGACCTGGGGGGGGGGGGNGGGGTAGGGGGTGTCATAATGCTGTCGCAAATCTGTCCTCCAGGTCGTCCATGGAACATCCCTCTAGGGGGGTAAGAGGGAGAGTTTCAGTGAAAGCAACTACGCGTAACAAATCGATAAAAACGGACCTGGTGTCAAAGGGAGAAGCCTTTTGCTATTTATTGTTTAGCAAGTACAAAGACTTTCAAAAAGTAGTCGAGCGGTGTGGCTACTATGCACAATGACCAACCAGATAAGGCATGGGCCACTTACCATGACCGAATCATTTTACTATGTGTTGTCAATGTTGACAACCCATAATATGGGTCACAATTCGTAAGAGGGGGAAACAATGGTTTGGGAGTACTGGATACCAACGAGCAAGTACAATGACCGTCAGTCAGTAGTAGCACGGTGTGTCTGCCATGCACAATGACCGACCAAAAAAGGCATATATACTGCCTTTGACCAAAGAAATCCGATGTGTATGGTCAACGTTGGCAACTCATAATACGATTCACAAATAGTCAGAGGGGGGAAAACTTGGTTGGGAACACCAGGCATCAACTAGCAAGCACAATGATCTTCAGTACGTTGTGGCACGGTGTGGGTACCATGCACGATGACCAACCATATGTCACTGATCATGACCAAAGAATGTCACCAAGTTAAGTAAACTTTGACAACTCATAACACGAGTCACAAATGGTAAGAGTAGAAGAGAATGGTTTATAAATACTAGTTATCGACTAGCAAGTACAAATACCTTCAATATGCAGTGGCACAGTGTGGCTACAATGCACAGTGACCAACGAAAGTATGCATATGTCACTGACCATGACCAAAGAATTTCACTTCATGTGGTCAATGTTGACAACTCACAACACGAGTCACCGATATTCACAGGGGGAAACAATGGTGTAGGAACACTAGCTATCATATAGAAAGTACAGAGACCTTCGATACGTAGTGACACGGCGTGGTAACCATGTACAGTGACAAACCAAAGTAGGCATAAATCACAAAACATGACCAAAATAATTTTACATTGTGTGGTCACCGTTGAAAACGAATAACACGAGTCACGAATGGTCGGACGGGAAATGAATGGGTTGGGAACACTAGCTATCAACTAGCAAGTACAAAGACCTTCAACAAGCAGTGGCACGGTATGGCTAGCGTGCACAGTGACCAGCAAAAGGATGCATACGTTAGTGACTATGACCGAATAAGTCCACTATGTGTGGTCAACATTGACAACTCATAACACGAGTCACAAATGGCCAGAGGGAGAGACAATGGTTTGGGAACCCTATGCATTGACTAGAAAGGACAAAGTACTTCAATACATAGTGGCACGGTGTGGCTACTACGCACACTCACTAACCAAACTAGGCATATGTCACTGACCATGACCAGAGAATTTCAATGTGGGTCGTCAACGTTGACCAACCATAACACATGTCACAAACGGTCAGAAGGGGAAAGAATGGCCTGGGAATATCAGTTCTCAACTAGTAAGTACAGTGGCCTTCAATCAGTATAAGCACGGTGTGGCTACCACGCACACTGACCGACCAAAGTAGGCATATGTACTGCCTTTGACCAAAGAAATCCGATGTGTGGGGTCAACGTTCACAACTCATAACAGAAGCCACAAATGGTCAGAGGGGGAGACAATGGGTTGGGAACACCAGGTATCAACTAGCAAGCACAAGGACCTTGAATACGTTGTGGCACGGTGTGGATACCATGCATGATGACCAACCAAAGTAGGCATATGTCACTGACCATGACCAAATAATGTCACTAAGTGTGGTAAACTTTGACAACTAATACTACGAGTCAAAAATGGTCAGGGTGGAAGATAATGGTTGGTGACTACTAGTTATCCACTAGCAAGTACACATGCCTTCAATATGTAATGGCACAGCATGGCTACCATGCACAGTGACCAACCAAAGTATGCATATGTCACTGACCATGACCAAGAAAATTCACTTCATGTGGTCAGCGTTGACAACTCACAACACGAGTCACTGATAGTCAGAGTGGGGTAACAATGGTTTTGGAACACCAACTATTAAATAGAAAGCACAAATGCCTTTATTACACAGTGACATGGCGTGGTAACTTCGTACAGTGACAAACAAAACTAGGCAGATGTCACCAACCATGACCAACGAATTTCACGGTGTATGGTCAACACTGAAAACTCATCACACGAGTCACAAATGGTCAGAGGGGGAAACAATGGGTTGGGAAATTAGTTATCAACTAGCAAGTATGAAGAACCTCAACAAGTAGTAGCACGTTGTGGCTAGCGTGCAAAATGACTAACCAAAGGATGAATACGTCACTGACTATGACGGAAGAAGTCCACTATGCGTGGTCAACATTGACAACTCATACCACAAGTCACGAATGGTCAGATGGAGAGACAATGATCTTGGAACCCTATGCATAGACTAAAAAGGACAAATTACTTCTACACTGAGTGGCACATTGTGGGAACACTAGCCATCACCTAGAAAACACAAAGACATTCGATACGTAGTGACACGGCCTGGTAACCATGTAGAGGGACAAACCAAAGTAGGCACCTGTCACTAACCATGACCAAACGGATATCACAGTGGGTGGTCAACGTTGAAAACTCATAACACGAGTCATACATGGTCAGTGGGGGAAACCATGGGTTGGGAACACTACTTATAAACTAGGAAGTAGACAGATTTTCAACAAGTAGTGGCACGGTGTGGCTAGCATGCACAGTGACCAACCAAAGGATGTAAATGTCACTGAATATGACCGAAGAAGTCCACTGTGTGTGATCAACAATGACAACTCATAACACGAATCACAAGTGGTCAGAGGGAGAGACAATGGTTTGGGAACCCCATGTATCGACTAGACAGGACAAAGAACGTCGATGCGTAGTGGCACGGTGTGGCTAATATGCACACAAAACAACCAAACTAGGCATATGTCACTGACCATGACCAGAGAATTTCAATATGGGTGGTCAACGTTGATCAACCATAACATGAGTCACAAACAGTCAGGGAGGGAAACAATGTTATGGGAATATCAGCCCTCAACTAGCACCTACAAAGACCATCATACAGTACTAGCACGGTGTGGCTACCATGCACAACGACCGACCAAAGAAGGCGTGTGTAGTGCCTTTGGATAAAGAAATCCGCTGCGTGTGGTCAACGTTGACAATTTATAATTCAAGTCACAAGTGGTCAGAGGGGGAAACAATGGTTTGGGAACACCAAGTATCAAATAGCAAGCACAAGGAGCTTCAATACGTTGTGGCACGGTGTGGATACCATGCACGATGACCAACCAAAGTAGACATATGTCACTGACCACGACCAAATAATGTCACTAAGTGTGGTAAACTTTGACAACTCATAACACGAGTCACAAATGGTCGGGGTGGAAGATAATGGTTTGTGAATGCTAGTTATCGACCTGCAAGTACAAATACCTTCAATGTGTAGTGGCACAGTGTGGCTACAATGCACAGTGACCAACCAAAGTATGCATATGTCACTCACCATGAACAAAGAATTTCACTTCATGTGGTCAACATTTACAACTTACGACACGAGTCTCAGATAGTGAAAGGGGGCTAACAATGGGTTGGGAACACTAGCTGTCAACAAGAAAGTACAAACACATTTGATACGTAATGACACAGCATGGTAACCATGGACAGTGACAAATCAATGTAGGCATATGTCACAAACCATGACCAAACAGAGTTCTCGGTGTGAGGTCAACGTTGAAAACTCATAACACGAGTCACAAATGGTCAGTGGGGGAAACCATGAGTTGGGAACTCTATTTATCAAATAGCAATTAGAAAGATTTACAACAAGTAGTGGCACGGTGTGGCTAGCGTGCATAGTGACCAACCAAATGATGCATACGTCACTGAATATGATTGCAGAAGTCCACTATGTTTGGTAAACATTGACTACTCATAACACGAATCACAAATGGTCAGAGGGAGAGACAATGGGTTGGGAACCCTATGTATCGACTAGAAAGGACAAATAACTTCAATACGTAGTGGCACGGTGTGGCTAACATGCACACCAAGCAACCAAACTAGGCATACGTCACTGACCATGACCAGAGAATTTCAATATGGGAGGTCAATGTTGACCAACCATAACACGAGTCACAAACGGTCAGAGGGGAAAACAATGGTATCTGAATATCAGTTCTCAACTAGCAAGTACAGCGACCGTAAATCGGTGTTTGCACGGTTTGGCTACCATGCACAATCACTGACCAAAGTAGGCAAGATGTACTACCTTTGACCAAAGAAATCCGCTGTGTGTGGTCAGTGTTGACAGCTCATAATAGGAATCACAAATGGTCAGAGGGGGATACAGTGGTTTGGGAACACCAGGTATCAAGTAGCAAGCACAAGGACCTTCGATAAGTTGTGGCACGGTGTGGATACCATGCACGATGACCAACCAAAGTAGGCATATGTCACGAATCATGAGCAAATAGTGTGGTAAACTTTGACAGCTCATAACACAAGTCACAAATGTTCACGGTGGAAGCAAATGGTTTGTGAATACTAGTTATTGACTAGCAAGTACAAATACCTTCAATATGTAGTAGCACAGTGGGGCTACCATGCACAGTGACCAACCAAAGTATGCATATGTCACTGACAATGACCAAAAAATTTCACATCATGTGGTCAGTGTTGACAACTGACAACACGGGTCACTGCTAGTGAGTGGGGGGTATCAATGGTTTGGGAACACTAGCTATCAACTAGAAAGCACAAAGGCCTTTAAAACGTAGTGACACGGCGTGGTAACCACGTACATTGAGAAACAAAACTAGGCATATGTCACTTACCATGACCAAATAATTTGAATATGGGTGGTCAACGTTCAGAACCCATAACATGCGTCACAAATGGTCAGAGGGGGAAAATATGGTTTCAGAACACTATGTATCTTCTAGCAAGTACAAACATTTTTCGTATGTATTGGCACGGTGTGGCTACCATGCACAATGACCTATCCAAGCAGGCATACATCACTGCTCATGACCAAAGACGTTTAGTGTGTGTGGTCAACGTTCACAACTCATAATACAAGTCAAAAATGGGTAGAAGGAGAAACAATGGATTGGGAATACTCGGTATCCACTACCAACTTCAAAGACCTTCAATAATTGGTGGCACATTGTGGCTACCATGCACAATGACCAACCAAAGTATGCTTGTGTCACTGAATATCATAAAAAGCGTTTCCCTGTGTGTTTTCAACTTTCCTTCTTACGGCTGGTCAATCAGAGCAATGGTTGAAAGGTTATTCAAGCTTGAAGCTACAATGTTTGAAATCCTGTCTGCATCATTTTGTTATGATTAAACTAACTTTGTTATCATTCACACTTTTGAATACTACCCTCTAATCTTACACCCCCTTGTTTTATGTCCTTTGCCCATAGAAACCCTTAAAATGTCAGTTGGACATCATATGAACACCATGTAAGTTGGCTTAGTGCTTATAGAGTTAGATTATGGAGCGGTAGGTCCTGGGTTTGAATCCTCGTACGCGCAAGGTAGAATAGGCTCGTGACCTGGGGGGGGGGGGAAGTGGGCGGCCGTGTCGTGATACCTCAACTCTACATTTGAGCCTAAGCCATGGGGGGGGGGGGTAGGGGGGTGTCATAATGCGGTCGCAAATCTGTCCTCCAGGTTGTCCATGGAACATCTCTCTAGGGGGGGTGGGAGTGAGAGTTCCAGTGAAGTCACCTACGCGTAACAAATCAACAATTTTTCCCTGGTGTCAAAGGGAGAAGCCTTTTGCTATTTATTGACTAGCATGTACAAAGCCTTTCAACAAGTAGTGGGACGGTGTGGCTACCATGCACAATGACCAACCAGATTAGGCATGGGCCACTTACCATGACCAAATCATTTTACTATGTGTGGTCAACGTTGATAACCCATAATATGGGTCACAATTTGTAAGAGGGGGAGACAATGGTTTGGAAGTACTGGATACCAACTAGCAAGTACAATGACCTTCAGTCAGTTGTATTACGGTGTGTCTGCCATGCACAATGACCAACAAAAATAGGCATATATACTGCCTTTGACCAAAGAAATCCGATGTGTATGGTCAACGTTGGCAACTCATAATACGAATCACAAATACTCAGAGGGGGGAAACTTGTTTGGGAACACCAGGTATCAACTAGCAAGCACAGTGGTCTCCAGTACGTTGTGGCACCGTGTGGGTACCATGCACGATGACCAACCATATGTCACTGACCATGACCAAAGAATGTCACCAAGTGTGGTAAACTTTGACAACTCGTAATACAAGTCACAAATGGTCAGACTAGAAGAAAACTGTTTCTAAATACTAGTGATCGACTAGCAAGTACAAATACCTTCAATATGCAGTGGCACAGTGTGGCTACAATGCACAGTGACCAATGAAAGTATGCATATGTCACTGACCATGACCAAGGAATTTCACTTCATGTGGTCAATGTTGACAACTTACAGCACGAGTCACAGATATTCACAGGGGGTAACAATGGGTTTGGGAACACTAGCTATCATATAGAAAGTACAGAGACCTTCGATATGTAGTGACACTGCGTGGTAACCATGTACAATGACAAACCAAAGTAGGCATATATCACCAACCATGACCAAAAGACTTGCACAGTGTGTGGTCAACGTTGAAAACACATAACACAAGTCACAAATGGTCAGAAAGGAAAGCAACGGGTTGGGAACACTAGTTATCAACTAGCAAGTACAAAGACCTTCAACAAGCAGTGGCACGGTATGGCTAGCGTACACAGTGACCAACCAAAGGATGCATACGTTAGTGACTATGACCGAATAAGTCCACTATGTGTTGTCAACATTGACAACTCATAACACGAGTCAAAAATGGTCAGAGGGAGAGACAATGGTTTGGGAACCCCATGCATTGACTAGAAAGGACAAGAACTTCAATACATAGTGGCACGGTGTGGCTACTATGCACACCAAACAACCAAACTAGGCATATGTCACTGACCATGACCAAAGAATTTCAATATGGGTGGTCAACGTTCACCAACCATAACACATGTCACAAACGGTCTGAAGGGGAAATAATGGCCTGGGAACATCAGTTCTCAACTAGTAAGTACAGTGACCTTCAATCTATATAAGCACGGTGTGGATACCATGCACACTGACTGACCAAAGTAGGCATATGTACTGCCTTTGACCAAAGAAATCCGCTGTGTGTGGTCAACGTTGACAACTCATAATAGGAGTCACAAATGGTCAGAGGGGGCGATAATGGTTTGGGAACACCAGGTATCAACTAGCAAGCACAAGGACCTTGAATACGTTGTGGCACCGTGTGGATACCATGCATGATGACCAACCAAAGTAGGCATATGTTACTGACCATGACCAAATAATGTCACTAAGTGTGGTAAACTTTGACAACTCATACTACGAGTCACGAATGGTCAGGGTGGAAGATAATGGTAGGTGACTACTAGTTATCCACTAGCAAGTACACATACCTTCAATATGTAATGGCACAGCGTGGCTACCATGCACACTGACCATCCCAAGTATGCATATGTCACTGACCATGACCAACGAAGTTCACTTCATGTGGTCAGCGTTGACAACTCACAACACGAGTCACTGATAGTCAGAGTGGGGTAACAATGGTTTTGGAACACCAACTATTAACTAGAAAGCACAAATACCTTTATTACATAGTGACATGGCGTGGTAACCACGTACAGTGACAAACAAAACTAGGCATATGTCACTAATCATGACCAACGAATTTCACGGTGTGTGGTCAACATTGGAAACTCATCACACGGGTCACAAATGGTCAGAGGGGGAAACAACGGGCTGGGAAATTAGTTATCAACTAGCAAGTATGAAGAACTTCAACAAGTAGTGGCACGGTGTGGCTAGCGCGCACAGTGACTAACAAAAGGATGAATACGTCACTGACTATGACGGAAGAAGTCCACTATGTGTGGTCAACATTGACAACTCATAACACGAGTCACGAATGGTCAGATGGAAAGACAATGATCTGGGAACCCTATGCATGGACAAAAAGGACAAATAACTTCAATACGTAGTGGCACGGTGTGGGAACACTAGCTGTCACCTAGAAAGCACAAAGACATTCGGAACGTAGTAACACGGCGTGGTAACCATGAAGAGGGACAAACCAAAGTAGGCATCTGTCACTAACCATGACCAAACGGATTTCACAGTCGGTGGTCAACATTGAAAACTCATAACAGGAGTCATAAATGGTCAGTGGGGAAAACCATGGGTTGGGAACACTACTTATCAACTAGCAAGTAGAAAGATTTTCAACAAGTAGTGGCAAAGTGTGGCTGGCATGCACAGTGACCAACAAAAGGATGCATGTGTCACTGAATATGACCGAAGAAGTCCACTGTGTGTGATCAACAATGACAACTCATAACACGAATCACAAGTGGTCAGAGGGAGAGACAATGGTTTGGGAACCCTATGTATTGACTAGAAAGGACAAAGAACTTCGATACGTAGTTGCACTGTGTGGCTAATATGCACACCAAACAACCAAACTAGGCATATGTCGCTGACCATGACCAGAAAATTTCAATATGGGTGGTCAACGTTGACCAACCATAACATGAGTCACAAACAGTCAGGGGGGGAAACAATGTTATGGAAATATCAGTTCTCAACTAGCACGTACAAAGACCTTCAGACAGTACTAGCACGGTATGGCTACCATGCACAATGACCGACCAAAGAAGGCATGTGTACTGCCTTTGGACAAAGAAATCCGCTGCGTGTGGTCAACGTTGACAATTCATAATACAAGTCACAAATGGTCAGAGGGGGAAACAATGGTTTGGGAACACCAAGTATCAGGTAGCAAGGACAAGGAGCTTCAATATGTTGTGGCACGGTGTGGATACCATGCACGATAACCAACCAAGGTAGGCATATGTCACTGACCACGACCAAATAATGTCACTAAGTATGGTAAACTTTGACAACTCATCACACGAGTCACAAATGGTCGGGGTGGAAGATAATGGTTTGTGAATACTAGTTATCGACTAGCAAGTACAAATACCTTGAATGTGTAGTGGCACAGTGTGGCTACAATGCACAGTGACCAACCAAAGTATGCATATGTCACTCACCATAAACAAAGAATTTCACTTCATGGGGTCAACATTTACAACTCACAACACGAGTCACAGATAGTGAAAGGGGACTAACAATGGTTTGGGAACACGAGCTGTCAAAAAGAAAGTACAAACACATTTGATACGTAATGACAGAGCGTGGTAACCATGTACAGTGACAAATCAAAGTATGCATATGTCACAAACCATGACCAAACAGATTTCCCAGTGTGAGGTCAATGTTGAAAACTCAAAACACGAAACACAAATGGTCATTGGGGGAAACCATGAGTTCGGAACTCTAGTTATCAAATAGCGAGTAGAAACATTTTCAACAAGTAGTGGCACTGTGTGGCTAGCGTGCACAGTGACCAACCAAAGGATGCATACGCCACTGAATATGATTGAAGAAGTCCACTATGTGTGGTCAACATTGACTACACATGACACAAATCGCAAATGGTCAGAGGGAGAGACAATGGTTTGGGGACCCTATGCATTGACTAGAAAGGACAAATAACTTAAATATGTAGTGGCACGGTGTGGCTTATATGCACACCAAGCAACCAAACTAGGCATACGTCACAGACCATGACCAGAGAATTTTAACATGGGAGGTCAATGTTGACCAACCATAACACGAGACACAAACGGTCAGAGGGGAAAACAATGGTATGTGAATATCAGTTCTCAACTAGCAAGCACAGCGACCGTAATTCATTATAAGCACGGTTTGTCTACCATGCACAATGACCGAACAAAGTAGGCAAGATGTACTACCTTTGACCAAAGAAATCCGCAGTGTGTGGTCAGCACAAGGACCCTCGATAAGTTGTGGCATGGTGTGGATACCATGCACGATGACCAACCAAAGTAGGCATATGTCACTGATCATGAGCAAATACTTTCATTACGTGTGGTAAACTTTGACAGCTCATAACACGAGTCACAAATGTTCAGGGTGGAAGAAAATGGTTTGTGAATACTAGTTATTGACTAGCAAGTACAAATACCTTTAATATGTAGTATCACAGTGTGGCTACCATGCACAGTGACCAACCAAAGTATGCATATGTCACTGACCATGACCAATGAATTTCACATCATGTGGTCAGTGTTGACAACTGACAACATGGGTCACTGATAGTGAGAGGGGGGTAACAATGGTTTGGGAACACTAGCTATCAACAAGAAAGCACAAATGCCTTCAAAACGTAGTGACACGGCGTGGTAACCACGTACATTGACAAACCAAACTAGGAATATGACACTAACCATGACCAAATAATTTCAATATGGGTGGTCAACGTTCACGACCCATGACATGAGTCACAAATGGTCAGAGGGGGAAAACATGGTTTCAGAACACTATGTATCTTCTAGCAAGTACAAAGATTTTTCGTATGTATTGGCACGGTGTGGCTACCATGCACAATGACCTACCCAAGTAGGCATACATCACTGCTCATGACCAAATACGTTTAGTGTGTGTGGTCAACGTTAAAAACTCATAATACAAGTCAAAAATGGGTAGAGGGAGAAACAATGGGTTGGGAATACTCAGTATCCACTAGCAATTTCAAAGACCTTCAATAAGTGGTGGCACGGTGTGGCTACCATGGACAATGACCAACCAATGTATGCCTGTGTCACTGAATATCATAAAAAGAGTTTCCATGTGTGTAGTCAACTTTTGTTCTTACAGCTGGTCAATCAGAGCAATGGTTGATACGTTATTCAAGCTCAAAGTTGTAAATTTTGAAATTCTGTCTGCGTCAAATTTTTATGATTAAACTAACCTTGTTATTATTCATACTTTTGAAAACTATCATGTAATCTTACACCCCCCTATTTCATGCCCTTTACCCAGAGGAACCCTTATAATGTCATTTGGACATCATATGGACACCATGTGAGTTGGCTTAGTACTTATAGAGTACGACTCTAGAGCGGTAGGTCATGGTTTTAAATCCTCGTACACGCAACATAGAATAGGCTCGCAACCGGGGGGGGGGGTCGGCCGTGTTGTGATACCTCAACTCTACCTTCTAGCCTAAGCCGTGGGGGGTTAGGGGGATGTCATAATGCGGTCGCAAATCTGTCCTCCAGGTTGTCCACTGAACACC
>SZWC01000007.1:433868-458540 GCA_023375785.1 Penium margaritaceum | reverse complement strand
GGGGGGGGGGGGGGGCAGCCGTGTTATGATACCTCAACTCTACCTTCAAGCCTATGCCATGGGGGGTAGGAAGGGTGTCATACTGCGGTCGCAAATCTGCCCTCCAGGTTGTCTACGGAACATCCCTCTAGGGGGGTGGGAGGGAGTGTTCCAGGGAAGGCACCTACGCGTAACAAATAAAAAAAAACCGACCTGGTGTCAAACAGAGAAACATTTTGCTATTCATTGACTAGGAAGTACAAATACTTTCAACAAGTAGTGGAACGGTGTGGGTACCATGCACGATGACCAACCAGATAAGGCATGGGCCATTTACCATGCCCAAAGAATTTTCCTATGTGTGGTCAACGTTAACAACCCATAACATGGGTCACAAACTGCCAGAGGGGCAAACAATCATTTGGGAATACTAGATACCAACTAGCAAGTACAACATTCTTCAATCTGTAGTAGCACGGTGTGGCTACCATGCACAATGACCGACCAAACTAGGCATGTGTACTGCCTTTGACCAAAGAAAGCCGCTGTGTATGGTCAACGTTGGCAACTCATAATACGAGTCACAAATAGTCAGAGGGGGAAACAATTGCTTGGGAACACCAAGTATCAACTAGCAAGCATAGTGACATTCAGTGCCTTGTGGTACGGTGTGGATACCATGCACGATGACCACCCATATGTCACTGACCATGACCAAAGAATGTCACCATGTGTGGTAAACTTTTACAACTCATAACACGAGTCAGATATGGTCCGAGTGGAAGATAATAGTGTCTAAATACTAGTTATCGACTAGCAAGTACAAAAACCTCCAATATGCAGTGGCACAGTGTGGCTATAATGCATAGTGATCAACCAAAGTATGCATATGTCACTGAACATGACCAAATAATTTCACTTCATGTAGTCAATGTTGACAACTCACAACACGAGTCACAGATAGTCAGAGGGGAATAACAATGGTTCATGAACACTAGCTGTCTACAAGAAAGCACAAAGACCTTCGATACGTAATGACATGGCGTGGTAACCATGTATAGTGACAAACCAAAGTAGGCATATGTCACAAACCATGACGAAACGGAGTTCACAGTGTGTGGTCAACGTCAAAATCTCATAACACGAGTAAAAAATGGTCAGTGGGGGAAACCATGGGTTGGGAACACTAGTTATCAACTAGCAAGTAGAGAGATTCTCAACAAGTAGTGGCATGATGTGGCTATCGTGCTCAGTGACCAACCAAAGGATGCACGTCACTGACTATGACCGAACAAGTCCACTATGTATGGTCAACATTGACAACTCATAACACGAGTCACAAATGGTCAGAGGGAGAGACAACGGTTTGATAACCCTATGTATTGACTAGAAAGGAGAAAGATCTTCAATACATAGTGGCCCGGTATGGCTACTATGCACACGAAACCACCAAACTAGGCATATGTCACCGGCCATGATGAAAGAATTTCAATATGGATGGTCAACGTTGACCAACCATAACATGAGTCACAAACGGTCAGATGGGGAAAAAATGGTCTGTGAATATCAGTTCTCAACTAGCAAGTACAGCGACCTTTAATGATTATAAGCACGGTGTGGCTACAATGCACAATGGCCGACCAAAGTAGGCATATCTACTACCTTTGACCAAAGAAATCCACTGTGTGTGGTCAGGGTTGACATCTCATAATAGGAGTCACAAATGGTCAGAGGGGGAGACAATGGTTTGGGAACACCAGGTATCAACTAGCAAGCACAAGGACCTTCAATACGTTGTGGCACGGTGTGGATACCATGCACAATGACCAACCAAAGTAGGCATGTGTCACTGACCATGACCAAATAATTTTACTAAGTGTGGTACACTTTGACAACTCATAAAACGAGTCACAAATGGTCAGGATGGAAGATAATGGTTTGTGAATACAAGCTATCGACTAGCAAGTACAAATACCTTCCATATATAGTGGCACAGCTTGGCTACCATGCATAGTGACCAACCAAAGTATACATATGTCACTCACCATGTCCAACAAATTTCACTTCATGTGGTCAGCGTTGACAACACACGACAGGAATCTTTGATAGTGAGAGGAGGGTAACAATGGTTTGGGAACACTAGCTATCAACTAGAAAGCACAATAACCTTCAATACATAGTGACACGGCGTGGTAACCATGCACAATGACCTATCCAAGTAGGCATACATCACTGCTCGTGACAAAAGAAGTTTTGTGTGTGTGGTCAACGTTCACAACTCATAATACAAGTAAAAAATGGACACAGGGAGACATAATGATCTGCGAATACTCGATATTGACTAGCAAGTACAAAGACCTTTGATAAATGGTGGCACAGTGTGACTACCATTCACAATGACCAACGAAAGTATGCCTGTGTCACTAACTATCATACAAAGAGTTTCACTGTGTGTAGTCAACTTTCCTTCTTCGGCCGATCAATTGGAGCAATGGTTGAGAGGCTATTCAAGCTCGAAGTTGCAACATTTTAAATCCTGTCTGCATCATGTTGTGATGATTAAACTACATTTGTTATCATTCATACCTTCGAAAACTACCCTCTAACCTTACACCCCATTGTTTTATGCCCTTTGTCCATAGGAGCCCTTATAATGTCATTTAGACATCACTTGAACACCATGTGAGTTGGCTTAGTGCTTATAGAGTTAGATTCTGGAGCGGTAGATCCTGCGTTGGAATCCTCGTACGCACTATGTAGAATAGGCCCGTGACCCTGGGGGAGGGAGGGGGGGGGGAGGCCATGTTGTGATACCTCGACGCGACATTCGAGCCTAAGNCCCTTTGTCCATAGGAGCCCTTATAATGTCATTTAGACATCACTTGAACACCATGTGAGTTGGCTTAGTGCTTATAGAGTTAGATTCTGGAGCGGTAGATCCTGCGTTGGAATCCTCGTACGCACTATGTAGAATAGGCCCGTGACCCTGGGGGAGGGAGGGGGGGGGGAGGCCATGTTGTGATACCTCGACGCGACATTCGAGCCTAAGCCGTGGGGGGGAGGGGGTAGGGGGGTGTCACAATACGGTCGCAAGTATGTGCTTCAGGTCGTCCACAGAACATCCATCTAGGGGGGTGGGAGGGAGTATTCCAGTAAAGGCATCTACGCGTAACAAATCAACAAAAACTGACCTGGTGTCAAAGGGAGAAACCTTTTGCTATTTATTGACTAGCAAGTACAAATACTTTCAACAAGTAGTGGAACGGTGTGGCTACCATGCACAGTGACCAACCAGATTAGGCATGTGCCACTTACCATGACCAAATAATGTTACTATGTGTGGTCAACGTTGACAACCCATAATGTGGGTAACAAACTGTCAGAGGGGGAAAACAATGGTTTGGAAATACTAGATACCAACTAGCAAGTACAACGACCTTCAGTCAGTAGTAGCTTGGTGTGGCTACCATGCACACTGACCAACCAAAGTAGGCATATGTACTGCCTTTGACCAAAGAAATCCACCGTGTGTGGTCAACATTGACAACTCATAATACAAGTCACAAATGGTCAGCGGGGGAAACAATGGTTTTGGAACACCAAGTATCAAATTGCAAGCACAACGAGCTTCAATACGTGTGGCTTGGTGTGGATACAATGCACGATGACCAACCAAAGTATGCATATGTCACTGCCCATGACCAAACAATGTCACTAAGTGTAGTAACATTTGACAACCCATAACACGAGTCACAAATGGCCAGGGTGGAAGATAATGGTATGTGAATACTAGTTTTTGACAAGCAAGTACACATACCTTCAATATGTAGTGGCACAGTGTGGCTACAATGCACAGTGACCAACTAAAGTAGGCATATGTCACTGACCACGAACACAGAATTCACTTTATGCGGTCAATGTTGAAAACTCACGACATGAGTCATAGGTATTCAAAGGGGATAACAATGGCTTGGGAACACTAGCTATCAACTAGAAAGCACAAAGACCTCGGTACGTAGTGACATGGCGTAGTAACCATGTACAGTGACAAACCAAAGCAGGCATATGTCACTAACCATGTCCAAACGGATTTCACCGTGTGTGGTCAACGTTGAAAACTCATAACATGAGTCACAAATGGTCAGTGGGGGAAACCATGGGTTGGGAACAATAGTTATCAACTAGCAAGTATAAAGCTTTTCAATAAGTAGTGACACGGGTGGCTAGTGTCCACAGTGACCAACCAAAGAATGCATATGTCACTAACTATGACCGAAGAAGTCTACTATGTATGGTCAACATTGACAATGCATAACACGAGTCACAAATGGTCAGAGTAAGAGACAATGGTTTGGTAACCCTATGTATCGACTAGAAAGGACAAAGAAGTGCCATACGTAGTGGCACGTTGTGGCTACCATGCACACCAAAAAACCAAAGTAGGCATATGTCAGTGACCATGACCACAGAATTTCAATATGGCTGGTCAACGTTCACCAACCAGAACACGAGTCACAAACAGTAAGAGGGGGAAACAATGGTCTTGGAATATGAGTCTCCAACTAGCAAGTACAGCAACCTTCAATCAGTATGAGCACGGAGTGGCTACCATGCACAATGACCGACCAAAGCAGGCATATGTACTACCTTTCACCAAAGAAATCCGCTGTGTGTGGTCAACGTTGACAACGCATAATACGAGTCACAAATAGTCACTGGGGGAAACAACTGCTTGGGAACACCATGTATCAACTAGCAAGCAGAATGGCCTTCAGTACATTGTAGCACGGTGTGGATACCATGCACGATGACCAACCAAGGTATGCATATGTCACTGACCATGTGTCAGGCAGACTTCACCCGCAGCTCCGCAGGGAAGGACCATCAGCGCGGGAGACTTGGACAGCCTGCGATCCGCGCACAGAATGTTGGCTCCTGTGGACGCAGTTGGGCAAAGGGTAGCACGGAATCTTTGAGCAGGGTGTCTGGAGGTGAGCTTAATTACCTACGGCGATTCCTCTACAACCAAGTACATGATGCAGAGAAGAGAAACGCGGGACGCAATACTGAGAAATCCGCGGTACAAAGAGAACAAGGACAAGCCGCAGCAAGATCCGTGATCACTGATAAGGCGCAGGCAAATCAGCGGATGGACCGAACAATAAAGGGAGAAACACCCAACCAGCATGAGTGACCAAGCATCAATCACGGAGGAACCTCTGGAGACGGACCGCGGAAGGCGAAGATTCAAGGAATAACACAAAGACCGCGTGCACAAGCCGCGGATGCAGAAGATCATTAGCAAAGGATATGCCGTGTTTGTGGACGAGGCCCGTGGGGCGTAGCCGCACTACGTGGATTCAAAGTAGGTGGGAGGGAAGATAGCTTGAGAGGGATGAGACCGACAGTGTGTAGACACACCGTGCGGAGTCCCAAGTAGAGAAGACCTAGATGGCACTAGCGCAACTTGAACTCACTCTTTCTTACTTCATAGAGCAATAATCCGCATTCATGTACTCCGTTGAGTTTATCAAAAACATTGACCCGCTCTCCTTTGCGCTCACCACCCCACTACCTCCATGCCTTTTCTAGCTCTTGGAGTCCTGTCTACCATCTGCGGGACTGTATGCATGAAGAGCCAAAAGTCAGGGTGAAGTGAGCTGCCGATGGTGTCCTTGCTTACACATGTCTGCAGAACAGGGATTCCGCGGAGAAAAGCTGGAAGCCACGAGGTGGCGGGCTCACGTGTGGCAATAAGTGGACCGCAGAGTGTCATTCATCGGTCATATTTGTGCGGAAAGATCCAGACCTGCATTATGCGGAATTGTCGGTAGCGTGGAGCTGGTGTCTGTATTCCGCTGTATACGTAGTTTGAGCAGGTGTCTGAGAAGTACATAGTCCGAGGATAGCGCAGAATAAGATCCCCGCAAAGAGACTCATGGGAACGGAAAGATTGGGGGTATCAATGTCATGGCGCGGTTAGCGTGGATAGTTCCTTGCTCTTTGTTTAGCGGAACTGTACGTAACCTCTAGAACAGTTGTTGATGTTGGCAGCAAGCTTTGTGTATCAGTATTGTAGGAAATGGCAAAAGCAGTCATCCGTGCGGTCTTTCTTGCCACGCCGAGCCACCACTTACGAGGGCGGTCGAAGTTCATCGCTTGTGCTGTACCGCACCCCAGTCAGCTCCTCATCCGGTGTTAACCCCTTGGTCCAACACCAACAGGTGAACATCTGGCTGGAGCAACTGCACTGGCGTCGCATCATGGACGTTTTGGGTGAACGTGTGGAGGTGGGAACAACATCCGATCATGGCACCCGTGGATCCAGCCAGTCCCAGCACCAGTCCGAGGGACAGGAGGCTGTGGTTACGGCACCTCCTTGGTTTTTTATCCCCAACCATCATCCAAGCAGCACTCCGCTGGTAGAGGATTCGAGGCCTATCGCGAATCGATCTACCGATGTCATGGCGGACAGCAGCTGTTGGTGGCTTGTATCGCAGCATGGCAGCACCCACCTCAGCCAATGCATCAGCAAACTCTACCACAAAACCTCGAGGAACCAGGAACCACCTGGATCTCAGCAGTGGATGACCAGCAGTCAATGGTGGACTTACAGCAGATAGGACCACCAGTTTCCGTGCTAGGGATGCCACTGGACTCAAACCTGCCGCAGCAGCTGGCAGGGATGGTTCCGGAGGGTACAACGGTAGGATGGCCTATGATTGGCCTACAGCAACAGCACATGGTCCGACTAGCACTCCACCAGGAAACGAGCTACTGGGGACACCAGTGCCCTCACAAGCACTGAGATGTGCACAGTTACCGGTATATCACCCTCGTGCAAATCGACCTTCCCCGCCTGCGGGAGCAATGGCGATAGAACCTGTCATACCCTCTCCGACAACGGGATTGCCACATTTGCCGATGCACGTGCTACAGCAAACTTTGGAAGCCGGACAGGCAGGGGTGACACCGCAGTCTTTCGCATCCGGAGCTAGACCGTAGCAGGTGCCTCTCCAGCTGACCATGGGTGTACAACTAAGGGAACACCCCCACACACCATACTGACGGTACCGCTGCAGCAACAAGCATGCCCATCCCATTCGGCCGCAAATTTGCCACAAGTGGGAATTATACCGCATCCACCGACACCTGGACTACCGACCCAGTAACCTTGGCAGTCCGTGCCGCAAGCAGGAATGGCGGTTCAGCCTACTGTGGGGATGACACATCTAAGAAATCATGGTGGGAGCATTGTTCACCAGTGAGCCACAGCCCAACCAACAGGCACTCAACCTCTTAGCCTTCCGCAGCAGACGCTTGGGGGTGTGACGTAGATGAGCACCATGATTTAGCCCCCTCCTACCACTCTGCCCTTGTGCACAATGCAGTACCAGCGGCCTATGGGCAGGAAAAAAGTGGGAGCGACACCATCGATACCCGTGACCAGCTCACTGCCGCAGCCACCAGTGATTGTTCATCAACAATTACCCCACCAGCAGCTGGTTGGAGCAGTGTCCGCGAGAGCACCGCCGCCAATGCCACTACCAACATTGATGGTGCAGGGTCACTTGCACTCACCCCCGCAACAAACGCACACTGCCAATGTGAAACCAGCGGCTCAATCCTATCCCGTAGCTGTGACTCCTACCAGCCAAGCGTATTGGGCATCCCAGGGGATGGTACCATCGGCACCCGGGACCCAGGCTCCGCCCCCTGGGATGGCATTCTTCTCCACACCTTACACCGCTACTGCATCAGTGCCTACCTATTGGTACGTGCTTCCCCCACCCATGCAGACAGGCTTTTCCATGCCCACGGGACAGTCACAGACACCAAACCCTCCAACGGGATACTTTATAGCACCGTCTGCAACCATCCCGTTGCCACATGTTGTGACTACATTGACGACTAACCGCAGTATCGTTCCGCAGCTACAGTATACCCGTTTCGAACCCGCCAATATCCCGCGGTTGGACTCCTTCAAGGGTGCCCCGGAGGAGGATCCCCTGGTCTGGCTCAAACAAATTACCATATACGCTAGCATCGGCCGGATTCATCCCGACCTTTGCCTTGCCACTGTGGAAGTTCACCTCCAGGGGGCTGCAGCTAACTGGTACAACGCGCGAGCGCCATTCCCATCTTTTGATGACTTTGACAATGCCCTTATCGATGGCTTCAAGCACCCCACAAGGAAAGAAGCGATGCAAAAGACTGAGAAGGAGGTAATGCGAAAGGATGATGATATCCGCAGATTCTTGGACCAGTTTTTGACCTGGGCTTTAGTAGCCAAAAGTCCGCAAGGGGAAGGCCAGCCGCTGTGGGTCTAACTGCAAAACCTCATCCGCGCACTTCCCGATGAGATCAGCAGCCTTGTGACTGCTGACCACTACAATTCCGTCCAAGACGCAATGCGAGACGCCACATCCATCTTCACCAGACAGCGGTCCACCCGGCAATACCAAGGGTAAGATCCATGCACCCTCCCCTTCCCACGCCCTGCCCCCGCATTAGCAGAAGCCAAGGTCCTGTTACACATGCCAGAGCCGATAACACATTACTCGGGACTGCCCTCGTAAGCGACATTCTACTCCGCATCCTGACCCAGTTTCCCACGATCATATGGTCCAGCAGTGGCAACAGTACTATAGCCAGACATGGCCAGGTCAGCATCAACAACATCAGCGATAGCAGCAGTAGGAGCAACAGCAACCGCATCCGCCCCCCACTGGACAAGACCAGGCGACCCCAGGGACAGGCCAGGATATCTTGCCAAACCCGCCGCCAAACCCCGCGGCCAGCGCCCGCCACGTAAAACTGGGTTTGCCCATGGCGGAGAACAAAACTACGGAGATGACACCCACACCTGAGGAAACAGAGCTCATTACACAAGCCCGTCGGCTTAAGCACCATGGTTGGGACAAGTAAGAAGCTTCATAGCTCCAAAGCGACCCCCGGTGACGGGCAAAAGCTGCCGAGGCCTGGTTTCAGGAGGCCATCGCTGCCCGTTCCATGCGACCCCCAGAGAAGCGGCGCACCACGGATCCCGTACCTACAAAGACTCCAGCTGCCGCAAATACCACGTCGATGCCTCAAACTACTCCCATCTTGGCCGCAGATTCCACATATCATATGGATAAACTCTTTACCACTCCCATCGCCTCCGTGAACTTCTTTGACTTCCTCCGTCTTCATCTCGAGCTGGTTCCGCGGCTTCAAAAAGAGTTTGCCACACCTAATCATCGCCTCTAGACCGTTGGCATCTCCCTCACTCGTACCACTCCACCCCACGGCACCCAAAACACACAACAAGCTGTGGTTGAGGTTCCACCAAGATTCACCACGGAGGAGATAGATTGGGGCTGGGGACCGTAGCCTCTGCAACCACCTTGCCGTGATGATCACCACTACAAGGTTGCCTGCTGCGTGATTTGGATTTGTGGCCGTAAGTTCCTCGCTATTATTGACACAGGGACAGCCCACACTACCGTGGCCCTCCGCATCCTGTGCCGCGTGGGATGGACAGACCGCATCCTTCCCATGCACCGGTTGTGAAGCAATTCCACTAGAGGGATGAGTTACGGGGACGGAGAGGTCCAGAGCTTACCTCTGTAGGTGGGTTCACTTCACAAACCAGTGGATGTCCAAGTCGCACAGGCCCAGACCTACGACGTCCTCTTGGGCATGGATTGTCTCCTTCCGCAGTGTGGCAACCTCCTGTTTTCCCTGGGTGCCATGCAGCTCACCTACGCCATGGGTACGAAGGAGTATGCCCTCATTACTCTCGGTTATCGAGTCACGGTGCCAGTGGCCGGCGACTCACCCTTCTCCCTCTCAAATGTGGAGCAGGAAAGTGCACACGTACACGCACTACGCAGTTACACCCCTGCGGATGTCGCTCTTGACGCGGTACAGGTTCCCGTTGAAGAATGGTGTGAACTCTCCGTGGACCATGCGGAACCAGGGGTACGTGCCGGCCTTTTGGGGCTGTGGGAGCAAAGTGAGTAGGCCTTTGGCCAAGGCCTTTCCCTGGTTGACAACGATGACTTCTACCCCATCCGCGATCAGATGCCACCTTCGTCCCCACGATGGGACCATATTCTCCACCCTCGCCTCTCACCAGCCCCAAAACAATACTTCCGAGACCTGTTGGACTCCTATGCCGACATCTTTGCTGGTGCGGCAACAGACTTAGGAGCTGTCAATGCCTTTCATATCATCAACACCGGCGCGGCTGCCGCGGTCAAACAGAAAGTCCGCCAGATCCTCCTTGACAAAGAGCAGATCATCACCAAAGGCCTCGCGGACTTAAAGGCGAAAGGTGTGATAGTCCCCATCGTCAGCCCTTGGCGTGCCAACTTGGTCATTGTCGGCAAACCGGACGGGTATAAACGCGTCTATGTGGACTTTTGTGACCTCACCCTCATCACAGAGGAAGACGCCTACCCCATGCCGCTGATTGTCGACATNGCTGCCGCGGTCAAACAGAAAGTCCGCCAGATCCTCCTTGACAAAGAGCAGATCATCACCAAAGGCCTCGCGGACTTAAAGGCGAAAGGTGTGATAGTCCCCATCGTCAGCCCTTGGCGTGCCAACTTGGTCATTGTCGGCAAACCGGACGGGTATAAACGCGTCTATGTGGACTTTTGTGACCTCACCCTCATCACAGAGGAAGACGCCTACCCCATGCCGCTGATTGTCGACATCCACGAGCGCCAGCGGGGGTGCGAATGGTTTGTGAAACTCAACATCAAGGCAGCCTTCCACGCCGTCCCCATGCACCCGGACTCCATTGTCAAGATGGCTTTCGTCACTCCCAATGGACTGTACGCCTTCACTCGCATGCCATTCGTTCTCTGCAACACTAGTGCCACGTTCCAACGTGTCATGGATTCCACCCTCTACGGTATCCCTAACGTGAGCTGTTATATTGACGACATCATGGTCGCGGCCCACAGCTTCGCGGACCTCTCCTCCTCTCTCTCCGCCGTCTTCTCGGCTCCTCGCGCTGCCAACCTCAAAATCAAGGCTGCAAAGTGTTCACTCCGTGCTATGGAAATGTAATTCTAAGGTTTCATCATGAGTGTCGAAGTCATAAAAACCGACCCCGCGAAGATCGCGGCAGTCCAGGAGTCGCGCCAGCCCACCACTGGACGGCAGGTCAAGATATTTCTCGGCTTTGTATCCTTCTACCGCAAGTTCTTCCGCGACCACGCCCGCATCATCCGCCCACTGCAGTAGCTGACCCATCAGGACATGTTTTTTGAATGGACGCCGGAGTGCGCCGCTGCCTAGGCGGAAATAAAGCATCGCCTGTTCGCCGCGTCTATGCTTGAATTCCCTGATTTCAACCTTCCCTTCTCCATCACTACTGACTGGTCCCAGGACGGCCTTTGTGCCATCCGTTCAGAGTCGATCATGGAACCAGTCCAGCGGGTGATAGCATACGCCAGTCGTGCCCTCGCTGACAGTGAGCGGAACTACCCAACAGTGAAGGGCGAGTGCTTGGCTGTGTTATGGACACTCCAACACTTCCGCGACTACATCAAGAACGGTAAGCCTTTTACGGTTGTGACAGATCATCAAGCGCTGCAATGGCTCCTCACAACACATAACCAGTAGGGCATCTTGGCCAAGTGGGCCCTCCTCCTGCAGGGTTGTAACTTGAAAATCAAGTACCAGCCCGCGCTCGCCAATCAAAACGCAGATGCTCTCAGCCGCCTCCCTCACACAGACTGGCCTCACTCCACGGATCCGCGAGATAGCCTCCTGGACTCCCCTCCTGTAGCTGCTCCTCTCCCCGTGGACACAAAGCCTCAATGGGAGGGCGTCGCTAGTGAATTCACGGATGAAGAATCCACGGCTGTGTACCAACTCCTGTCCGAGCTGGAGCCAGCCAAATCCTTTGGTACCGCGGAGACCCTTCCGGCTCCCCATACCCCTGGGTTCCAGCTCGCCCGCCATTTCAATCCCACGATTTGCGGCTGGAAACTTGATGAGATCGCGGCACATCTTCCCCCTTGCTCTTTACTACCACGGTCACGCTGAACTCCTTCTGCTGTGGCGGTCGCTACCGCTCCTCCGACGATGTCCCCTATGCCCTCTGCCTCCCCTCTCCTTGACACGCGTCACCCCTTTCACTGGTCGACTTCCTTCTTCACTCCCCTACATATGCGGACTCTCTTCTCCTCCTTGAACCCCTCATTCTCCCTCGCGTGCATGTGTCTCTCCTGCACCCTCACTCGCGACACATGCATCCGCATGGTGGCCCATGCGACAATTACGGCACACTCCCGCGTCCGGGAGGATGCATGCCGCGTGCCATGCACGTTGGCCCCTGTCCCACTAATATCGGATCCGTCGACACCTGCCGAGGTCCACGTGGCATGGTGTCACGTTTGGGTATGGTGCCAAACATTTGTGGCCATCGTGGATATCGGAGCTACCCATACTACCATGGCATTGCGGATGGCCCGCACCTGGAGGATCGACCATCTCATCACCCCCACTCGGCTCTGCTTCTCCATATCCACCGGTGCTATGGACGCGCTCATTGGTCAGATTGTGGCCCTCCCCACCTTGGTCGCCAACGTGCATGTACGGCACGCTGTACAGGTGTGTGATGTTTGAACGTACAACATGCTCCTGGCGGCCGACTGGCTTGCGCTGCGTCAAGCGGATATATTGCTCGGTGCCAGCATTCTTAGTCTCATTTATGTATCTGGCATTCGATCGTTCACTTCACTCTTCACCTCAGCTCATCCGCTCTCCGTCTCCTCTCCCATAGTTCTCACACCACCAGACTCTGGCACTCCATTCACCCGCCGCAATACTCGTAGCTCGGGTGCTAACTGCGGCACAGCCTCTGCAATGGCTCGACCTTCGAGCGCGGGGTCCGCGCCTTCAAACAAGGGGGGTGATAGTCCGACGAGACATGCCATCGGACGACAGACCACAGGCCGAGCCGCGGTACCTACGGCTGGCACATGACGTTCCGCGCCACCGGTTGTAGCAGCGTCACCTGTAGCACCTCTGGCATCAAGCCCTTTTGCACGCCCAGCAGCAATAGCAGCTGCAGCATCACGTGGTACACCTCTGGCATCAGGCCCTTCCGCGCGCCCAGCAACAACAACAGCAGCAACGTCACCCAGAGCAATGCTGGCATCAAGCCCTCCCACGCGCCCAGCAGCAACAGCAACCACAGCGTCACCTGGCGCACCTCAGGCATGAGGCCCTTCCGCGCGTTCAGCAGCAACAGCAACAACGGCACCACCTGGAGGATCTCCGGTTTCTGGCTCTCCCGCGGCCCCAGTAGTGCCGGAACCTGCAAGTGCACCACCGCCACCTGGCTCTTCTATGCCCACTGCGTACCCCTCCTCCCCATTAGCATCACAAGGCAGTCCGGCGTGAAAGACACTACGACCCCGCTCACTGCTTGAACAATCATGGAGGGCGCGCAGACCCACCTATAGGAAAGCTCCGGCGACAGCGGAGAACAACCCAGAGCAAACCATCTTCCAGAGGTGGTGAGTACTGTCATCATACATTTGCAAGATGAAATACCGGAGGCAGTCCGTGCCAAGTTAGAGAGCTCCCTTTTCAACCCCGCCTGGCAGGTGGTCTTGAAGGGTGCGGCCAAAACTGCCCTTGCCCTTGGCCAGGGAGCTCGGCAAGCGCAACTACTGGAAACCGCATGGGCCGAGCGTTTCATTTCGGCACTCCGCAACCTCCTCAATCTCCGCTCGGCGTAGGCCATGGAGGGAGTGGCGACATTCCTCGACACGTAGCAACCCGACCGCCACGTGAATGCTGCTCACGAGTGGTGGTTCCTGGTCCGCAGCGATCAAAACACGGACCCTACACGCCGCTATGTGTACCTGGTCCAAGATTGCACTCGGGTGCTCACCATCTACCACGTCTCCCACATGCCGGCAGGAACAATGGAGGTACCAGAAAGGAGGACAGCGCCAAAGGTATGGCGATAGGGTTACCTGTTGGGGCTCATCACCAACAGATGGGGAGTGCAGTACACGACAGAAGAGCTGGCATACATCTCCGCGGCGGAGCAGCAGCATGAGAACTGGTATGCCGCCAGTGAAAAATTATCAGAGGAGGGAAACAATGGGTTGGGAACACTAGTTATCAGCTAGCAATTAGACAGATGTTCAGCAAGTAGTGGCAAGTTGTGGCTAGCGTGCACAGTGACCAACCAAAGGATGCATATGTCCCTAACTATGATTGAAGAAGTCCACTATGTGTGGTCAACATTGACAACTCATAACACGAGTCACAGATGGTCAGGGGGAGAGACAATGGTTTGGGAACCCTATGTATCAACTAGAAAGGACAAATAACTTTAATACGTAATGGCACGGTGTGGCTAATATGCACTCCAAACAACCAAACGAGGCATGTGTTACTGACAATGACGAGAGAATTTCAATATGGGTGGTCAACGTTCATCAACCATAACATGAGTCACTAACGGTCAAGGAGGGGACAATTCTATGGGAATATCAGTTCTCAACTAGCAAGTACAACGACCTTCAGTCAGTAGTAGCACGGTGTGTCTACGGTACACAATGACCGACCAAAGTAGGCATATGTACTGCCTTTGACCAAATAAATCCGCTGTGTGTGGTCAACGTTGAAAGCTCATAATACAAGTCACAAATGGTCAGAGGGGGAGACACCGTTTTGGGAACACCAAGTATCAAATAGCAAGCACAAGGAGCCTCAATACATTGTGAATCTTCAATGCTCGCTGATGCACCTGCTACAGCAACTCTGGAAGCCGGACAGGCAGGGGTGCCACCGCAGTCTTCCGCATCCGGAGCTGGGCCGTAGCAGGTGCCTCTCCGAGTGACCATGGGCGTACAACTAAGGGGAACACCCCCACACACCATACTGACGGCACCGCTGCAGCAGCAAGCATACCCATCCCATGCGGCCGCAGATGTGCCACAAGTGGGATTTATACCTCATCCACCGGCACCTGGACTATCGACCCAGCAACATTGGCAGTCCGTGCCGCAAGCAGGAATGGCGGTTCAGCCTACTGTGGGGATGACACATCTGAAAAATCATGGTGGGGGCATTGTTCACCAGGAAGCCACAGCCCAACCAACAGGAACTCAACCTCTTAGCCTTCCGCAGCAGACGTTTGGGGGTGTGACGCAGATGAGCACCATGATTTAGCCCCCTCCTACCACTCCGCCCTTATGGACAATGCAGTACCAGCAGCCTATGGGCAAGAAAAAAGTGGGAGCGACACCATCCATACCCGTGACCAGCTCACTGCCGCAGCCACCAGTGATTGTTTATCAGCAATTACCCCACCAGCAGCTGGTTGGAGCAGTGTCCACAAGAGCACCGCTGCCAATGCCACTACCAACATTGCTGATGCAGGGTCACTCGCACTCACCCCGCAACAAACGCACACTGCCAATGTGAAACCAGCGGCTCAATCCTATCCCGTAGCTGTGACTCCTACCAGCCAAGCGTATTGGGCACCCCAGGGGACGGTACCATCAGCACCCGAGACCCAGGCTCCGCCCCCTGGGATGGCATTCTTCTCCACACCTTACACCGCTACTGCATCAGTGCCTACCTCTTGGTACGTGCTTCCCCCACCCATGCAGACAGACTTTCCCCTGCCCACGGGACAGTCACAGACACCGAACCCTCCAACGGGATACTTTATAGCCCCGTCTGCAACCATCCCGTTGCCACATGTTGTGACTACGTTGACGACTAACCGTAGTATCGTTCCGCAGCTACAATATGTCCGTTTCGAGCCCGCCAACATCCCGCGATTGAACTCCTTCAAGGGTGCCCCGGAGGAGGATCCATTGGTCTGGCTCAAACAAATTACCATCTACGCTAGCATCAGCCGGATTCATCTCAACCTTTGCCTTGCCACTGTGGAAGTTCACCTATAGGGGGCTGCAGCTAACTAGTACAATGCACGAGTGCCTTTCCCATCTTTTGATGACTTTGATAATGCCCTTATCGATGGCTTCAAGCACCTCACAAGGAAAGAAGCGCTGCAGAAGACTGAGAAGGAGGTCATGCGAAAGGATGATGATATCCACAGATTATTGGACCAATTTCTGACCTGGGCTTTAGTGGCCAAAAGTCCGCAAGGGGAAGGCCAGCCGCTGTGGGTCTAACTGCAAAACCTCATCCGCGTACTTCCCGATGAGATCAGCAGCCTTTTGATTGCTGACCACTACAATTCCGTCCAAGACGCAATGCGAGACGCCACATCCATCTTCACCAGACAGCGGTCCACCCGGCAATACCAAGGGTGAGATCCATGCACCCTCCCCTTCCCACGCCCTGCCCCCGCATTAGCAGAAGCCAAGAGCTTGTTACACATGCCACAGCCGTGAACACATTGCTCGGGACTGCCCTCGTAAGCAACATTATGCTCCGCATCCTGACCCATTTTCCCACGATCATATGGTCCAGCAGTGGCAACAGTACTATAGCCAGACATGGCCAGGTCAGCATCAACAACATCAGCAGTAGCAGTAGTAGGAGCAACAGCAACCGCATCCGCCCCCCACTGGACAAGACCAGGCGACCCTAGGGACAGGCCAGGATATCTTGCCAAACCCGCCGCCAAACCCCGCGGCCAGCGCCCGCAACGTAAAACTGGGTTTGCCCATGGCGGAGAACAAAACTACGGAGTTGACACCCACGCCTGAGGAAATAGAGCTCATTACACGAGCCCGTCGGCTTAAGCACCGCGGTTGGGACCTATAAGAAGCTTCATAGCTCCAAAGCGACCCCCGGCGACGGGCAAAAGCTGCCGAGGCCCGGTTTCAGGAGGCCATCACTGCCCGTTCCATGCGACCCCCAGAGAAGCGGCGCACCACGGATCCCATACCTACAAAGACTGCAGCTGCCACAAATACCACGTCGATGCCTCAAACTACTCCCATCTTCGCCGCTGATTCCACATATCATATGGATAAACTCTTTACCACTCCCATCGCCTCCGTGAACTTCTTTGACTTCCTCCGTCTTCATCCCGAGCTGGTTCCGCGGCTTCAAAAAGAGTTTGCCACAGCTAGTCATCGCCTCTAGACCGTTGGCATCTCCCTCAATCGTACCACTCCACCCCACGGCACCCAGAACACCCGACAAGCTGTGGTTGAGGTTCCACCAGGATTCACCACGGAGGAGATAGATTGGGGCTGGGCACCGCAGCTTCTGGAACCACCTTGCCGTGATGATTACCACTACAAGGTTGCCTGCTGCGTGATTTGGATTTGTGGCCGTATGTTCCTCGCTATTATTGACACAGGGACAGCCCACACTACCGTGGCCCTCCGCATCCTGTGCCGCGTGGGATGGACAGACCGCATCCTTCCCACGCACCGGTTGTTAAGCAATTCCACTAGAGGGATGAGTTACGGGGACGGAGAGATCCAGAACTTACCTCTGCAGGTGGGTTCACTTCACAAACCAGTGGATGTCCAAGTCGCACAGGCCCAGACCTACTGCGTCCTCTTGGGCATGGATTGTCTCCTTCCGCAGTGTGGCAACCTCCTGTTTTCCCTTGGTGCCATGCAGCTCACCTCCGCCATGGGTACGAAGGAGTATGCCCTCGTTACTCTCGGTTATCGAGTCACGGTGCCAGTGGCCGGCAACTCACCCTTCCCCCTCTCAAATGTGGAGCAGGAAAGTGCACACGTACACTCACTACGCAGTTACACCCCTGCGGATGTCGCTCTTGACGCGGTACATGTTCCCGCTGAATAATGGTGTGAACACTCCGCGGACCATGCGGAACCAGGGGTACGTGCCGGCCTTTTGGGGCTGTGGGAGCAAAGTGAGTAGGCCTTTGGCCAAGGCCTTCCCCTGGTTGACAACGATGACTTCTACCCCATCCGCGATCAGATGCCACCTTCGTCCCCACGATGGGACCATATTCTCCACCCTCGCCTCTCACCAGCCCCAAAACAAGACTTCCGAGACCTGTTGGACTCCTATGCCGACATCTTTGCTGGTGCGGCGACAAACTTAGGAGCTTTCAATGCCTTTCATTTCATCAACACCGGCGCGGCTGCCGCGGTCAAACAGAAAGTCCGCCGGATCCTCCCTGACAAAGAGCAGATCATCACCAAAGGCCTCGCGGACTTAAAGGTGAAAGGTGTGATAGTCCCCATCGTCAGCCCTTGGCGTGCCAACTTGGTCATTGTCGGCAAACCGGACGGGTATAAACGCGTCTATGTGGACTTTTGTGACCTCACCCTCATCACAGAGGAAGACGCCTACCCCGTGCCGCTGATTGTCGACATCCACGAGCGCCAGCGGGGGTGCGAATGGTTCGTGAAACTCAACATCAAGGCAGCCTTCCACGCCGTCCCCATGCACCCGGACTCCATTGTCAAGATGGCTTTCGTCACTCCCAATGGACTGTACGCCTTCACTCGCATGCCATTCGTTCTCTGCAACGCTAGTGCCACGTTCCAACGTGTCATGGATTCCACCCTCTACGGTATCCCTAACGTGAGCTGTTATGTTGACGACATCATGGTCGCGGCCCACAGCTTCGCGGACCTCTCCTCCTCTCTCTCCGCCATCTTCTCGGCTCCTTGCGCTGCCAACCTCAAAATCAAGGCTGCAAAGTGTGCACTCAGTGCTGTGGAAATGGAATTCTAAGGTTTCTTCATGAGTGTCGAAGTCATGAAAACCAACCCCGCGAAGATCGCGGCAGTCCAGGAGTCGCGCCAGCCCACAACTGGAGGACAGGTCAAGATCTTTCTCGGCTTTGTATCCTTCTACCGCAAGTTCGTCCGCGACCACGCCCGCATCATCCGCCCACTGCAGTAGCTGACCCATCAGGACATGTTGTTTGAATGGACGCCGGAGTGCGCCGCTGCCTAGGTGGAAATAAAGCATTGCCTGCTCGCCACGTCCATGCTTGAATTCCTTGATTTCAACCTTCCCTTCTCCATCACTACTGACTGGTCCCAGGACGGCCTTTGTGCCATCCTTTCAGAGTCGATCCAGGAACCAGTCCAGCGGGTGATAGCATACGCCAGTCGTGCCCTCGCTGACAGTGGGCGGCACTACCCAACAGTGAAGGGCGAGTGCTTGGCTGTGTTATGGGCACTCCAACACTTCCACGACTACATCAAGAATAGTAAGTCTTTTACGGTCGTGACAGATCATCAAGCGCTGCAATGGCTCCTCACAACACATAACCCGTAGGGCGTCTTGGCCAAGTGGGCCCTCCTCCTCCAGGGTTGTAACTTGAAAATCAAGTACCAGCCCGCGCTCGCCAATTGAAACGCAGATGCTCTCAGCCGCCTCCCTCACGGTGACTGGCATCACTCCGTGGATCCGTGAGATAGCCTCCTGGACTCCCCTCCTGTAGCTGCTCCTCTCCCCGCGGACACCGAGCCTTAATGGGAGGGCGTCCCTAGTGAATTTACGGATGAGGAATCCACGGCTGTGTACCAACTCCTGTCCAAGCTGGAGCCAGCCGGATCCTTTGGTACCGCGGAGACCCTTCCGGCTCCCCATACCCCTGGGTTCCAGCTCGCCCGCCATTTCAATCCCACGATTTGCGGCTGGAAACTCAAGGAGATCGCGGCACATCTCGCCCCTTGCTCTTTACTACCACGGTCACGCTGAACTCCACGTGCTGCGGCGGTCGCTACCGCTCCTCCGACGATGTCCCCTATGCCCTCTGCCTCCCCTCTCCTTGACACGCGTCACCCCTTTTACTGGTCAACTTCCTTCTTCACTCCCCTACATATGCGGAATGTCTCCAGACTCTCTTCTCCTCCTTGAACCCCTCATTCTCCCCCGCGTGTATGTGTCTCTCCTGCACCCTCACTCGCGACACATGTATCCGCATGGTGGCCCATGCGACAATTACGGTACACTCCCGCGTCCGGGAGGATGCATGCCGCGTGCCATGCACGTTGGCCCCTGTCCCACTGATACCGGCTCTGTTGACACCTGCTGAGGTCCACGTGGCATGGTGTCACGTTTGGGTGTGTGGCCGAATATTTGTGGCCATCGTGAATATCGGAGCTACCCATACCACCATGGCGTTGCGGATGGCCCGCACCTTGAGGATCGACCATCTCATCACCCCCACTCGGCTCTGCTTCTCCATATCCACCGGTGCTATGGACGCGCCCATTGGTCAGATTGTGGCCCTCCCCATCCAGGTTGCCAACGTGCATGTACGGCACACTTTACAGGTGTGTGATGTCTGAACGTACAACATGCTCCTGGCGGCCGACAGGCTTGCGCTGCGTCAAGCGGATATATTGCTCGGCGCCAGCATTCTTAGTCTCATTGATGTATTTGGCATTCGATCGTTCACTTCACTCTTCACCTCAGCTCACCCGCTCTCCGTCTCCTCTCCCATTGTTCTCACACCACCAGACACTGGCACTCCGTTCACCCGCTGCATCACTCGTAGCTCGGGTGCTAACCGCGGCACAGCCTCTGCAATGGTTCGACCTTCCAGCGCGGGGTTTGCGCCTTCAAACAAGGGGGGTGATGGTCCGACGAGACGTGCCATCCGACGACAGACCACGGGCCGAGCCGCGGTACCTACGGCTGGCACATGACGTTCCGCGCCACCGCTTGCAGCAGCGTCACCTGTAGCACCTCTGGCATCAAGCCCTTTTGCACGCCCAGCAGCAACAGCAGCTGCAGCGTCACGTGGTGCACCTCTCGCATCAGGCCCTTCCGCGCGCCCAGCAACAACAACAGCAGCAGCGTCACCCGGAGCAATGCTGGCATCAAGCCCTCCCGCGCGCCCAGCAGCAACAGCAGGCACAGCGTCACCTGGCGCACCTCAGGCATCAGGCCCTTCCGCGCGTTCAGCAGCAACAGCAACAACGGCACCACCTAGAGGATCTCCACTTTCTGGCTCTCCTGCGGCCCCAGTAGTGTCGGAACCCGCAAGTGCACCACCGCCACCTGGCTCTTCTACGCCCACCGCGTACCCCTCCTCCCCATTAGCCTCACAAGGCAGTCTGCCGTGAGGGACACTGCGACCCCGCTCACTGCTTGAGAAATCATGGAGGGCGCGCAGACCCACCTATAGGAAAGCTCCGGCGACAGCGGAGAACAACCCGGGGCAAACCATCTGCTAGAGGTGGTGAGTACTGTCATCATACATTTGCAAGATGAACTCCCGGAGGCAGTCCGTGCCAAGTAAGAGAGCTCCCTTTTCAACCCCGCCTGGCAGGTGGTCTTGAAGGGTGCGGCCAAAACTGCCCTTGCCCTTGGCCAAGGAGCTCGGCAAGCGCAACTACTGGAAACGGCATGGCCCGAGCGTCTCATTCCGGCACTCCGCAACCTCCTCAATCTCCGCTCGGCGCAGGCCATGGAGGGAGAGGCGACATTCCTCGACACGTAGCAACCCGACCGCCACGTGAATGCTGCTCACGAGTGGTGGTTCCTGGTCCGCAGCGATCAAACCACGGACCCTACACGCCGCTGTGTGTACCTGGTCCAAGATAGCACCCGGCTGCTCACCATCTACCACGTCACCCACATGCCGGCACGAACAATGGAGGTACAAAAAAGGAGGACAGCGCCGAAGGTATGGCGATATGGTTACCTGTTCGGGCTCATCACCAACAGATGGGGAGTGCAGTACACGACGGAAGAGCTGGCAGACATCTCCGCGGCGGAGCAACAGCATGAGAACTGGTATGCAACCACTGAAAAATTGTCAGAGGAGGGAAACAATGGGTTGCGAACACTAGTTATCAGCTAGCAAGTAGACAAATTTTCAGCAAGTAGTGGCAAGTTGTGGCTAGCGTGGACAGAGACCAACCAAAGGATGCATATGTTCCTGACTATGATCGAAGAAGTCCACTATGTGTGGTCAACATTGACAACTCACAACACAAGTCACAAATGGTCGGAGGGAGAGACAATGGCCTGGAAACCCTATGTATCAACTAGAAAGGACAAAGAACTTCAATACGTTGTGGCACGGTTTGGCTAATATGCACTCCAAACAACAAAACGAGGCATGTGTTGCTGACAATGACCAGAGAATTTCAATATGGGTGGTCAACGTTGACCAACCATAACACGAGTCACGAACGGTCACGGAGGGGAAAATGCTATGGGAATATCAGTTCTCAACTAGCAAGTACAACGACCTTCAGTCAGTAGTAGCACTGTGTGACTACCATGCACAATGACCGACCAAAGTAGGCATTTGTACTGCCTTTGACCAAAGAAATCCGCTATGTGTGGTCAACGTTGACAGCTCATAATACAAGTCACAAATGGTCATAGGGGGAGACAATATTTTGGGAACACCAAGTATCAAATAGCAAGCACAAGGAGCTTCAATACATTGTGGCACGGTGTGGATACCATGCACGATGACCAAGCAAAGAAGGCCAATGTCACTGAGCATGACCAAGTAATGTCACCAAGTGTGGTAAGATATGACAACTCATAACACAAGTCACAAATGGTCAGAGAGGAAGATAACGATTTTTGAATACTAGTCACCAACAAGCAAGTACAAATACCTTCAATATGTATTGGCACAGTGTGGCTATAATGCACAGTGACCAACCAAAGTATACATATGTCACTGACCATGAACAAATAATTTCACTTCATGTGGTCAACATTTACAACTCACAACACGAGTCACGAATAGTCAGAGGGGGCTAACAATGGTTTGGGAACACTATCTGTCAACAAAAAAGCACAAGGACCTTCGATACGTAGTGACACGGCGTGGTAACCTTGTACAGGGACAAACCAAAGTAGGCATATGTCACAATCCATGACCAAACGGATTTCAATGTGTGTGGTCAACGTTGAAATCTCATAACATGAGTCAGAAATGGTCAGTGGGGGAAACCATGGGTTGGGAACCCTAGCTATCAACTACGAAGTATACATATTTTCAGCAACTAGTGGCATGGTGTGGCTAGCGTGCACAGTGACCAACCAAAGGATGCATATGTCACAGACTATGACCAAAGAAGTCCACTATGTATGGTCAGCATAGACAACTCATAACACAAGTCACAAATGGTCAGAGGGAGAGACAATGGTTCTGGAACCATATGTATCGACTAGAAAGGATAAAGAACTTCAATACGTAGTGGCATGGTGTGGCTACTATGCACACCAAACAACCAAACTAGGCATATGTCACCGACCATGATTAAAGAATTTCAATATGGGTGGTCAACATTCACCACCCATAACACGAGATACAAACGGTGAGATGGGCAGAAATATGGTCTTTAAATGTCTGTTCTCAAATGGCAAGTACAGCGACCTTCAATCAGTATAAGCACGGTGTGGATACCATGCACAATGACCGACCAAAGTATGCATGTGTACTACCTTTGACCAAAGAAATCCGCTGTGTGTGGTCAGCGTTGACAACTCATAATAGGAGTCACACATGGTCAGAGGGCGAGAAAATGGTTTGGGAACACCGGGTATCAACTAGCCAGCACAAGGACCTTCAATACGTAGTGGCACGGTGTGGATACCATGCACGATGACCAACCAAAGTAGGCATATGTTACTGACCATGCCCAAATAATGTCACTAAGTGTGGTAAACTTTGAAAACTCATAACACGAGTCACAAATGGTCAGGGTGGAAGAGAATGGTTTGTAAATACTAGTTATTGACTAGCAAGTACAAATACATTCAATATGTAGTGGCACAGCGTGGCTACCATGCACAGTGACCAACCAAAGTATGCATGTGTCGCTGACCATGACCAACAAAAGTCACCTCATGTGGTCAGCGTTAACAACTCACAACACAAGCCACTGATAGTCAGAGGGGGATAGCGATGGCTTGGGGACACTAGCTATAAACTAAAAAGCACAAAGACCTTCAATACGGAGTGACACGGCGTCTTAACCACGTACAGTGACAAACCAAACTAGGCATAAGTCACTGGCCATGACCAAAGAATTATAATATGGGTGGTCAATGTTTACAACCCAAAACATGAGTCACAAATGGTCTGAGGGGGAAAACATGGTTTAAAAACATTATGTATCTTCTAGCAAGTACAATGATTCTTCGTATGTATTGGCACGGTGTGGCTACCGTGCACAATGACCTACCCTGGTAGGCATACATCACTACTCATGACCAAGGAAGCTTAGTGTGTGTTGTCACCGTTCAAAACCAATTACACAATTCAAAAATGGACAGAGGTAGAAACAATGGTCTCAGAATACTCGGTGTCGACTAGCAAGTACAAAGACCTCGATAAATGGTGGCACAGTGTGGCTACCATGCACACCGACCACCAGAGAATGCTTGTGTCACTGAATATCATAAAAAGAGTTTCACTGTGTGTAGTCAGCTTTCCTTCTCACGGCTGGTCAATCAGAGCAATGTTTGAGAGGTTCTTCAAGCTCGAAGTTGTAAAATTTGAAATTCCATCTGCGTCTATTTCTTATGAGTGAACTAGCTTTGTTATCATTCATACATTTGAAAACTACCCTTCAATCTTACACCCCCTTGTTTTATGCCATTTGCCCATAGGAACCCTTACAATGTCATTTGGATATCATACGAACACCATGTGAGTTGGCTTCGTGGTTATAGAGTTAGATTCTGGACCGGTAGGGCCTTGGTTTGAATCCTCGTACGCGCAGTATAGAATAGGCTCGCAAAGGGGGGGGGGGGGGG
>SZWC01000007.1:417154-433720 GCA_023375785.1 Penium margaritaceum | reverse complement strand
TTGTGATACCTCAACTGTACTCTCGAGCCTAAGCCGTGGGGGGGTAGGGGGGTGTCATAATGCGATCGCAAATCTGTCATCCAGGTCGTCCACGGAACATCCCTCTAGGGGGTGGGAGGGAGTATTCCACCTACGCATAACAAATAAACAAAAACCAACCTGGTGTCAAAGGGAGAAACGTTTTGCTATTTATTGACTAGAAAATACAAATACTTTCAACAACTAGTGGAACGGTGTGGCCACCATGCACAACGACCAACCAGATTAGGCATGTGCCACTTACCATGACCAAATAATTTTACTATGTGTGGTCAATGTTGACAACCCATTATATGGGTCACGAATTGTCAGAAGGAGAAACAATGGTTTGGGAATACTAGATACCAACTAGCAAGTACAACGACCTTCAGTCAATAGTAGAAAGGTGTAGCTACCATGCACAATGACCGACCAAAGCAGGCATATGTACTGCCTTTAACGAAAGAAATCCGCTGTGTGTGGTCAACGTTGACAACTCATAATAAAAGTCAGAAATGGTCTGAGGGGGAAACAACGGGTTGGGAACACCAGGTATCAACTAGCAAGCAGAAGAAGCTACAATACGTTGTGGCACGGTGTGGATACCATGCATGACGACCAACCAAAGTAGGCATATGTCACTGACCATGACCAAATAATGTCACTAAGTGTGGTAAATGTTGACAGCTCATAACACGAGTCACAAATGGTCAGAGTGGAAGACAATGGTTTGTGATTACTAGTTACCAAGTAGCAAGTACAAATACCTTCAACATGTAGTGGCACGAGGAAGCTACAGTGCACAGTGACCAACCAAACTACGCAGATGTCACTAACCATGAACAAATAACTTCAGTTCATGTGGTCAATGTTGACAACTCACAAAATGAATCACGTATATGCAGAGGGGTAATCATTGCTTGGGAACACTAGATATCAACAAGAAAGCAGAGATCTTCAATACGTAGTGACACGGCATGGTAACCATGTACAGTGAACAACAAAAGTAGGCATATGTTTCTAACCATGACCAAAAGAACTTCACAGTGTGTGGTCAACGTTGAAATACGCATAAAACAAGTAACAAATGGTCAGATGGGGAAACAATGGGTTGGGAACACTAGTTATCAACTAGCAAGTAGAAAGACTTTCCACAAGTAGTGGCACGGTGTGGCTAGCGTGCACAGTGACCAGCCAAAGGATGCATATGTCCTTGACTATGACCAAAGAAGTCCACTATGTGTGGTCAACATTGAAAACTCAAAACACGAGTCACAAATGGTCAGAGGGGGAGACAATCGTTTGGGAACCCTATGTATCGACTAGAAAGGACAAAGAACTTCAATACGTAGTGGCACGGTGTGGCTACTATGCACACCAAAAAACCAAACTAGGCGTATGTCACTGACCATGACCAAAGAATTTCAATATGGGTGGTCAACATTCACCAACCATAACATGAGACACAAACGGTCAGAGGGGGAAACAATGGTTTGTGAATATCAGTTCTCAACTAGCAAGTACAGCGACCTTCAATCAGTATAAGCACGGTGTGGCTACCATGCACCATGACTAACCAAAGTAGGCATATGTACTGGCTTTGACCAAAGAAATCCACTGTGTGTGGTCAACGTTGACAACTCATAACATTATTCACAAATGGTCAGAGGGGAAGACAATGGTCTGGGAACACCAGGTATCAACTAGCAAGCGCAAGGACCTTCAATAAGTCGTGGCATAGTGTGGATAGCATGCACGATGACCAATAAAAGTACCCATATGTCACTGACCATGACCAAATAATGTCACTAAGTGTGGTAAGCTTTGACAACTCATAACACGAGTCACAAATGGTCAGGGTGGAAGATAATGGCTTCTGAATACTAGTTGTCGACTAGCAGGCACAAATACCTTCAATATGTTGTTGCACAGTGTGGCTACCATGCACAGTGACCAACCAAAGTATGCATATGTCACTGACCATCACCAACGAATTTCACTTCATTTGGTCGGCGTTGACAACTCACTAACGAGGCACACAAAGTCAAACGGGGGTAACAATGGTTTGGGAACACTAGCTACTAACTAGAAAGCACAAATACCTTTAATATGTAGTGGCACGGCGTGATAACCATGTACAGTGACAAGCCAAAGTAGGCATATGTCACTAACCATGACCAAACAAAATTCACAATGTGTGTTCAATATTGAAAACTCACAACACGAGTCACAAATGGTCATAGGGGGAAACAATGGGTTGGGAACACAACTTGTCAACTAGCAAGTACGAAGAACTGCAACAAGTAGTGGCACGATCTGGCTAGTGTGCACAGTGACCAACCAAAGAATGTCACCATGTGTGGTAAACTTTGACAGCTCATAACTCGAGTCACAAATGGTCAGAGTGGAAGATAATGGTTTCTAAATACCAGTTATGGACTAGCAAGTACAAATACCTTCAATATGTAGTGGCACAGTGTGGCTATAATGCACTATGACCAACCAAAGTATGCATAGGTCACTGACCATGACCAAATAATTCCACTTCATGTGGTCAATGTTGACAACTCAAAACATGAGTCACAGATATTCAGAGGGGCTAACAACGGTTTGGGAACACTAGCTATCAACTAGAAAGCACAAAGACCTTCGGTACGTAGTGACATGGCGTTGTAACAATGTATAGGGATAAACCAAAGTAGGCATATGTCACAAACTATGACCAAACGGATTTCACAGTGTGTGGTCAACGTTGAAAACTCATAACACGAGTCACAAATGGTCAATGGGGGAAACCATGCATTGGGAATGCTAGTCGTCAACTAGTAAGAAGAAAGAATTTCAACAAGTAGTGGTACGGTGTGGCTAGCGTGCACATTGACCAACCAAAGGATGCGCACGTCACTGACTGTCCCCAAAGAATTCCACTTTGTATGATCAACATTTACCACTTATAACACTATTCACAAATGGTCAGAGGAAGAGACAATGGTTTGGGAATCCTATGGATGGACTAGAAAGGACCAATGACTTCAATACGTAGTGGCACGGTGTTGCCACTATGCACACCAAACAACCAAACTAGGCATATGTCACTGACCATGACGAACTAATTTAAATATGGTTGGTCAACGTTGACCAACCATAACAAGAGTCACAAACAGTCGGAGGGGGAAAGAATGGTCCGGGAATATCAGTCTTCAACTTGCAAGTACAACGCCCTTCAATCAATAGTAGCACGGAGTGGCTACCATGCACAATGACCGACCAAAGTGGATATATGTACTGCCTTTGACGAAAGAAATCCGCTGTGTGTGGTCAACGTTGACAACTCATAGTAAGAGTCACAAATAGTCAGAGGGGGAAACAATTGTTTGGGAACACCAGGTATGAACTAGCAAGCACGATGACCTTCAATACGTTGTGGCACGGTGTGGACACCATGCACGATGACCAACCAATGTATGCATATGTCACTGACCATGACCAAAGAATTTCACCATGTGTGGTAATCTTCGACAGCTCATAACACGAGTCACAAATGGCTATAGTGGAAGATAACGGGTTCTCAATACTAGTTATCGACTAGCAAGTACAAATACCTTCAATATGTAGTGGCACAGTGTGGCTACAATGCACGGTGACCAACCAAAGTATGCATATGTCACTGACCATGAACAAATAATTTCACTTCACGTGGTCAGTGTTCACAACTCACAACACGAGTCACAGATATTCAGAGTGGTAACAATTGTTTGGGAACACTAGCTATCAACAGGAAAGCACGGAGATCTTCAATACGTAGTGACACGGCATGGTAACCATGTATACTGAGAAACCAAAGTAAGCATATGTCACTAACCATGACCAAAAGAATTTCAGTCTGTGGTCAACGTTGAAAACGCATAACACGAGTCAGAAATAGTCAGAGGGGGAAACAATGAGTTGGGACCACTAGTTATCAACTAGCAAGTAGAACGATTTTCAACAAGTAGTGGCACGGTGTGGCTAGCTTGCACAGTGACCAACCAAAGGATACATATGTCCTTGACTATGACTAAAGAAGTCAACTATGTGTGGTCAACATTGAAAACTCATAACACGAGTCACAAACAATCAGAGGGGGAAACAATGGTCTGTGAATATCAGTTCTCAACTAGCAAGTACAGCAACCTTGAATCAGTATAAGCACGATGTGGCTACCATGCACAATGACCGACCAAAGTAGGCATATGTACTACCTTTGACCAAAAAATTCCGCTGTGTGTGGTCAGCGTTAACAACTCATAAAAGGAGTCACAAATGGTCAGAGGGGGATACAATGGTTTGGGAACACCAGGTATCAACTAGAAAGCACAAGGACCTTCAATACATCGTGGCATGGTGTGGATACCAACCACAATGACCAACCAAAGTAGACATATGTCACTAACGATGACCAAATACTGTCATTAAGTGTGGTAAACTTTGACAACTCATAACAGGAGTCACAAATGTTCTGGGTGGAAGGTAATGGTATGTGAATAATAGTTATTGACTAGCAAGTACAAATACCTTCAATATGTAGTGGCACATCGTAGCTACCATGCACAGTGACCAACCAAAGTATGCATATGTCACTGACCATGACCAACAAGTTTCACTTCATGGGGTCAGCGTTGACAACTCACAACACGAGTCAGTGATAGTCAGAGGGGGGTAACAATGGTTTGGGAACACTAGCTATCAACTAGAAAGCACAGAGACCTTCAATACGTAGTGACACAGCGTGGTAACCACACACATTAACAAACCAAACTAGGCCTATGTCACTTACCATGACCAAAGAATTTCAATATGGGTGGTCAACATTCACTACCCATAACATGAGTCATAAATGGTCTGAGGGGGGAAACATGGTTTCAAAACACTATGTATGCTCTAGCAAGTACCATGATTTTTCCTATGTATTCGCACGGTGTTGCTACCATGAACACAATGACCTGCCCAGGTAGGCATACATCACTGCTCATGATCAAAGAAGTTTATTGTGTGTGGTCAAAGTTCAAAACTCATAATACAAGTCAAGAATGGGCAGAGGGATAAACAATGGTTTGGGAATACCTGGAATCGACTAGCAAGTACAAAGACCTTCGATACGTGGTGGCACGGTGTGGCTACCATGCACAATGACCAACCAAAGTATGCTTGTGTCACCGAATATCATAGAAAGAGTTTCACTGTGTGGTCAACTTTCCTTCTTACAGCTGGTCAATGGGAGGTATGGTTGAGAGGTTATTTAAGCACAACGTTGCAAAATTTGAAATTCCGTGTGCGTCAAATTCTTATGATTAACCTAACTTTGTTATTGTTCATACTTTTGAAAACTACCCTCTAATATTACACCCCCTTGTTTTATGCTCTTCCCCCATATGAACCCTTATAATGTCATTTGGACATCACATGAACACCATATGAGTTGGCTTAGCGCTTATAGAGTTAGATTCTGGAGCGGTAGGTCCTGGGTCTAAATCCTTGTACACGCAACATAGAATAGGCTCGCGACCTGGTGGGGGGGGGGGGAGGGGGGCGGCCGTTTTGTGATACATCAACGCTACCTTCAAGCCTAAGCGGGGGGGGGGGGGGGGGGGGTGTCAAAATGCAGTCGCAAATCTGTCCTCCAGGTTATCCACGGAACATCCCTCTAGGGGGATGGGAGGGAGGATTCCAGTCAAGGCACCTACGGGTAACAAATTAAAAAAACAAAAACAGACATGGTTTCAAAGGGACAAAACCTTTGCTATATATTGACTAGCAAGTACAAAGTCATTCAACAAGTAGTGGAACGGTGTGGCTATCATGCACAATGACCAACCAGATTATGCATGTGCCACTTACCATGACCAAATGACTTTACGATGTGTGGTCAACGCTGTCAGCCAATAACATGGGCCACGAATTGTCAGAGGGGGAAACAATGGTTTGGGAATACCAGATACCAACTAGCAAGTACAACAACCTTCAGTCAGTGTTAGCACGGTGTGGCTACCATGCACAATGACCGACCAAGGTAGGCATATGTACTGCCTTTGACGAAAGAAATCCGCTGTGTGTGGTCAACGTTGACATCTCATAATACGAGTCACAAATGGACATAGGGGAAAACAATGGTTTGGGAACGCCAAGTATCGACTAGCAAGCACAAGGAGCTACAATACATTGTGGCACGGTGTGGATACCATGCACGATGACCAAGAAAAGTAGGCATATGTCATGGACCATGACCAAATGATGTCACTAAGTGTGGTAAGCTTTGACAGCTCATACCACGAGCCACAAATGGTCAGAGTGGAAGACAATGATTTATAAATACTAGTTATCGAGTAGCAAGTACAAATACCTTCATTGTGTAGTGGCACAGTGTCGCTACAATGCACAGTGACCAACTGAACGAAGCATATGTCACTGACCATGAACAACTGATTCCACTTCATGTGGCTAATGTTTAAAACTCACAACACAAGTCACAGATATTCAGAGGGGGTAACAATGGTTTGGGAACACTAGCTATCAACAAGAAAGTACAGAGACCTTCAATACGTAGTGACAGCGCGTGGTAACCATGTACAGTGACAAACCAAAGTAGGCATATGTCACTAGCAATTACCAAAAGAATTTCACAGTGTGTGGTCAACGTTGAAAACGTATTATACGAGTCACAAAAGGTGAGAGGGGGAAAGAATGGGTTGAGAACACTAGTTATCAACTAGCAAGTAGACCGATTTTCAACAATTAGTGGCACGGTGTGGCTAGCATGCACAGTGACCAACCAAAGGATGCATATGTCCTTGACTATGACCGAAGAAGTCCAATATGTGTGGTCAACATTGAAAACTCATAACACGATTCACAAATGGTCAGAGGGAGAGACAATGGTGTGGGAACCATATGCATCGACTAGAAAGGACAGAGAACTTCAATAAGTAGTTGCACGGTGTGGCTACTATGCACACCAAACAACCAAAGTAGGAATATGTCACTGACCATGACCAAAAAATTTCAATATTGGTGGTCAACATTTACCAACCATAACACGAGTCACAACTGGTCGGATGGGGGAACAATGGTCTGGGAATATCAGTCATCAACTATCAAGTACAACGACCTTCAATCAGTAAAAGCACGGTGCGGCTACCATGCACAATGAACAAAAAAAGTAGGCATATGTACTGCCTTAGACCAAAGAAATCCGCTGGTTGTGGTCAGCGTTGTCAACTCATAAAGTTGGCATGTGTCACTGACCATGATCAAATAATGTCACTAAGTGTGGAAAACTTTGACAACTCATAACACGAGTCACAAATGGTCAGGGTGGAAGATAATGGTTTGTGAATACTAGCTATCGACTAGCAAGTACAAATACCTTCAATATGTAGTGGCACAATGTGGCTAAAATGTACATTGACCAACGAAAGTATGCATATGTCACTGACCATGAAGAAGAAATTTCACTTCATGTGGTCAACATTTACCACTCACCACACGAGTCACAGATAGTTAGAGGGGGCTACAATGGTTCGGGAACACTAGCTGTCAACAAGAAAGCACAAAAAACTTCCATATGTAATGACACGACCTGGTAACCATGTACAATAACAAACCAAAGTAGGCATATGTCACTGACCATGACCAAACGGATTTCACAGTGTGTGGTCAACATTGAAAACTCATAAGACGAGTCACAACTGGTCAGTGGGGGAAACCTTGGGTTCGGAACACTAGTTATCAACTGGTAAGTATAAAATTTTACAACAAGTAGTGGAAAGGTGTGGCTAGCGTGCAGAGTGACCAACCAAAGGATGCACGCGTCACTGACTATGACCGTAGAAGTCCACAGTGTATGGTCCACATTGGCAACACATAACACAAGTCACAAATGGTCAGAAGAAGAGACAATGGTTTGGTAACCCTATGCATGGACTATAAAGGACAAATAACTTCGATACGTAGCGGCACGGTGTGGCTACTATGCACACCAAACAACCAAACTAGGCATATATCACTGACCATGACCAAAGAATTTCAATATGGGTGGTCAATGTTCACCAACCATACCAGGAGTCACAAACGGTCAGAGGGGGGAACAATGGTCCAGGAATATCAGTTATAAATTAGCAAGTACAACGCCGTTCAATCAGTAGTACCACGGCGTGGCTACCATGCACAAGGACCGGCGAAAGTAGGCATATGTACTGCCTTTGACCAAAGACATCCGCTGTGTGTGGTCAACATTGACAGCTCATAATAGGTGTCACAATTAGTCGGAGGGGGAAACAATTGTTTAGGAACACCAGGTATCAACTAGCAAGCACAATGACCTTCAATACATTGTGGCATGGTGTGGATACCATGCACGCTGACCAACCAAGGTATGCATGTGTCACTGACCATGACCAAAGAATGTCACCATGTGTAGTAAACTTTGACAGCTCGTAACACGAGTCCCAAATTATCAGAGTGGAATATAATGGTTTCTAAATACTAGTTATCGAATAGCAAGTACAAATACCTTCATTATGTAGTGGCACAGTGTGGCTACAACGCACAGTGACCAACCAAAGTATGCATATGTCACTTACCATGACCAAATAATTTCACTTAATGTGGTCAATGTTGACAACTCACAACACGAGTCACAGATATTCGGAGGGGCAAACAAGGGTCTGGGAACACTGGCTATCAACTAGAAAGCACAAAGACCTTCAATATGTAGTGAAACGGCGTGGTAGCCATGAACAGTGACAAACCAAAGTAGGCATATGTCACTAGCCATGACCAAACGGATTTCACAGTGTGTGGTCAACGTTGAAAACGCATAACACGAGTCACAAATGGTCAGTGAGGGAAACCATGGGTTGGGAACACTTGTTACCAACTAGCAAGTAGAAAGTTTTTCAACAAGTAGTGGCACAGTGTTGCTAGCATGCACAGTGACCAACCAAATGATGCATATGTCAATGACTATGACCGAAGAAGTCCACTATGTGTGGTCAACATTGACAACTCATAACACGAGTCACAAATGGACAGAAGGAGAGACAATGGTTTGGGAACCCTATGTATTGACTAGAAAAAACAAAGAACTTCAATACATAGTGGCATGGTGTGGCTACTATGCACACCAAACAAGCAAACTAGGCATATGTCACTAACCATGACCAAAATTTTAATACTTGTAGCCAATGTTGACCAGCCATAAAACGAATCACAAACTGTCAGGGGAGGAAACAATGCTATGGGAATACCAGTTCTCAACTAGCAAGTGCAACAATCTTCAATCAGTAGTAGCACAATGTGGCTACCATGCACAATGATCGACCAAAGTAGGCATATGTACTGCCTTTGACCAAAGAAATCCCCTGTGTGTGGTCAATGTTGACAACTCATAATACGAGTCACAAATGATCAGAGGGGGAAACAATGGTTTGGGAAGACCAAGTATCAAATAGAATGCACAATGAGCGCCAATATGTTGTGGCACGGTATGGATACCATGCACAACTTCAACCAAAGTAGCCATATGTCACTGACCATAAGCAAATAATGTCACTAAGTTTGGTAAACTTTGACAACTCATAACACGAGTCACAAATGGTCATGGTGGAAGATAATGGTTTGTGAATACTGGTTATCAACTAGCAAGTACAAATACCTTCAATATGTAGTGGTACAGTGTGGCTACAATGCACAGTGACCAACGAAAGTATGCATATGTCACTGACCATGAACAAATAATTTCACTTTATGTGGTCAACATTTACAACCCACAACACGAGTAAGAGATAGTCAGAGGGGGCTTACAGTGGTTTGGGAACACTAGCTGTCAACAAGAAAGCACAAAGACCTTTGATACGTAGTGACACGGCGTGGTTACCATGTACAGGGACAAACCATAGTAGTCACATGTCACAAGCCATGACCAAATGGATTTCACACTGTGTGGTCAACGTTGAAAACTCATAACACAAACCATGGCTTGGGACCACTATTTATCAACTAGCAAGTCGAAATATTTTCAACAAGAAGTGGCACGGTGTGGCTAGCCTGCACAGTGACCAACCAAAGGATACATATGTCACTGACTATGACCAAAGAAGTCCACTATGTACGGTCATTATTGACAACTCATGACACGAGTGACAAATGGTCTGAGGGAGAGACAATGGTTTGGGAACCCTATGTATCGACTAGAAAGGATATGGCTACTATGCACACCAACAACCAAACTAGGCATATGTCACTGACCATGACCAAAGATAATCAATATGGGTGGTGAACATTCACCAAGCGTAACACGCGTCACAAACAGTCAGAGGGGGAAACAATGGTCTGAAAAAATCAGTTATCAAGTAGCAAGTACAGAGACCTTCAATCAGTGTAAGCACGGTGTGGCTACCATAAACAATGACCGACCAAAGTAGGCATATGTACTGCCTTTCACCAAAGAGATCCGCTGTGTTTGGTCAGAGTTGACAATTCATAATAGGAGTCACAAATGGTCAGAGGGGGAGACAATGGGTTGGGAACACCAGGTATCAACTAGCAAGGACAAGGACCTTCAATGAGTTTTGAAACGGTGTGGATACCATGCACGTTGACCTACCAAAGTAGGCATATGTCACTGACCATGACCAAATAATGTCACTAAGTGTGGTGAACATTGACAACTCATAACACGAGTCACAAATGGTCAGGGTGGACGATAATGATTTGTGAATACTAGTTATTGGCTAGCATGTACAAATACCTTCAATATGTTGTGGCACCGTGTGGCTACAATGCACAGTGACCAACCAAAGTATGCATATGTCACTGACCACGAACAAACATTTCACTTCATGTTGTCAACATTTACAACTCACAACACGAATTACAGATAGTCAGAGGGGGCTAACAATGGTTTGGGAATACTAGTTGTCATCAAGAAAGCACCAAGACCTTTGATACGTAATGACACGACGTGGTAACCAAATAAAGTAACAAACCAAAGTGGGTATATGTCACAAACTATGACGTAACGGATTTCAGAGCGTGTGGTTAACGTTGAAAACTGATAACACGAGTCACAAATGGTCAGTGGGGGAAACCATGGGATGGGAAGACTAGTTATCAACTAGCAAGTAGACAGATTTTCAACAAGCAGTGGCACAGTGTGGCTAGCGTGCACAGTAACCAATCAAATGATGCACACCTCACTGACGTCACTGTGTATGGTGAACATTGACAACACATAACACGAGTCACAGATGGTCAGAGGGAGAGACAATGGTTTGGGAACCCTATGCATGGGCTAGAAAGGACAGATACCTTCAATGCGTAGTGGGACAGTGTGGCTACTTTGCACACCAAACAACCAAATTAGGCATATGTCACTGACCATGACCAACGAATTTCAATATGGGTGGTCAACATTCACCAACCATAACACGAGACACAAACGGTCACAGGGGGAAACAATGGTCCGGACATATCAGTTTTTAACTAGCAAGTACAACGCCCTTCAATCAGTAGTAGCACGGTGTGGCTACCATGCACAATGACCGACCAAAGTATGCATATGTACTGCCTTTGACCAAAGAAATCCGCTGTGTGTGGTCAACGTTGTCAGCTCATAATAAGAGTCACAAATAGTCAGAGGGGGAAACAATTGTTTGGGAACACCAGGTATCAACTAGCAAGCACAATGACCTTCAATGCGTTGTGGCACGGTGAGGATACCATGCACGATGACCAACCAAGGTATGCATATGTTACTGACCATGACCAAATAATGTCACCATGTGTGGTAATCGTTGACAGCTCATAACACGAGTCACAAATAGTCAGAGTGGAAGAGAATGGTTTCTAAAAACTAGTTATCGACTAGCAAGTACAGATACCTTGAATGTGTAGTGACACATTGTGGCTACAATGCTTAGTGACCAACCAAAGTATGCATATATCACTCACCATGACCAAAGGATCTCACGTGGTCAATGTTGACAACTCACAACACAAGTCACAGATATTCAGAGGGGCTAACAACAGGTTGGGAACACTGGCTATCAACTAGAAAGCACAAAGACCTTTGATACGCAGTGACACAGTGTGGTGACCATGTACAGGGACAAACCGAAGTAGGCATATGTCACTAACCATGACCAAACGGACTTCACAGTGTGTGGTCAACGTTGAAAACTCATAACACGAGTCACAAATGGTTTGTGGGGTAACCCATGGGTTGGGAACACTAGTTATCAACTAGCAAGTAGAAAGATTTGCAACAAGTAGTGCCAAAGTGTGGCTAGCATGCACAGTGACCAACCAAAGGATGCATATGTCACTGACTATGACCGAAGAAGTCCACTATGTGTGGTCAACATTGACAACTCATAACACGAGTCGCAAATGGCCACATGGGGAGACAATGGTTTGGGAACCCTATGTATCGACTGGAAAGGACAAAGAACCTCAATACGTAGTCGCACAGTGTGGCTAATATGCACCACCAAACAGTAAAAGTAGACACACGTCACTGACCATGACCAGAGAGTTTCAATATGGGTGGTCAACGTTGACCAACCATAACACAAGTCACAAACGGTCAGGGGAGGAAACAATGCTATGGGAATATCAGTTCTCAACTAGCAAGTGCAACGACCCTCAGTCAGTAGTAGCGCGGTGTGGCTACCATGCACAATGAACGACCAAAGTAGGCATATGTACTGCCTTTGACCAAAGAAATCCGCTGTGTGTGGTCAACGTTGGCAACTTATAATACAAGTCACAAACGGTCAGAGGGGGAAACAATGGTTTGGGAACACAAAATATCAAATAGCAAGCACAAGGAGCTTTAAAATGTTGTGGCACGGTGTGGATACCATGCACAATGACCGACCAAAGTAGGCATATGTACTGCCTTTGACCAAAGAAATCCGCTGTGTGTGGTCAACGTTGGCAACTTATAATACAAGTCACAAACGGTCAGAGGGGGAAACAATGGTTTGGGAACACAAAATATCAAATAGCAAGCACAAGGAGCTTTAAAATGTTGTGGCACGGTGTGGATACCATGCACAATGACCAACCAAAGTAGGCATATGTCATTGACCATGACCAAATAATGTCACTAAGTGTGGTAAACTTTGACAACTCATAACACGAGTCACAAATGGTCAGGGTGGAAGATAATGGGTTGTGAATACTAGGTATCGACTTGCAAGCACAAATATCTTCAATATATAGTGGCACAGTGTGGCTACAATGCACAGTGACCAACCAAAGTATGCATATGTCACTGACCACAAACAAAGAATTTCACTTCATGTGGTCAGCATTTACAACTAACAACAGGAGTCACAGATAGTCAGGGGCGGGGGGCTAGCAATGGTTTGGGAACACTAGCTGTCAACAAGAAAGCACAAAGACATTCGATACGTAGTGACACGATGTGGTAACCATGTACGGGGACAAACCAAAGTAGACATATATCACAACCCATGACCAAACGGATTTCACTGTATGTGGTCAACATTGGAAACTCATAACACGAGTCACAAATGGTCATTTGGGGAAACCATGTGTTGGGAACACTAGTTATCAACTAGCAAGTAGAAAGAGTTTCAACAAGTAGAGGGACAGTGTGGCTAGCGTGCACGGTGACCAGCCAAAGGATGCATATGTCACTGACTACAACCAAACAAGTCCACTATGTATGGTCAATATTGACAACTCATAACACGAGTCACAAATGGTCAGAGGGAGAGACAATGGTTTGGGAACCCTGTGTATTGAATAGAAAGGACAAAGAACTTCAATACGTAATGGCACAGTGTCGCTACTCTGCACACCAAAAAACCAAACTAGGCATATGTCACCGACCATGATGAAATGATTTCAATGTGGGTGGTCAGCATTCACCAACCAGAGCACGAGTCACAAATGGTCAGAGGTGGAAACAATGGTCTATGAATATCAGTTATCAACTAGCAAGTACAGCAACCTTCTATCAGTATAAGCACGGTGTGGCTACCATGCACCATGACCGACCAAAGTAGGCATATATACTACCTTTGACCAAAGAAATCTGCCGTGTGTGGTCAGCGTTGACAACTCATAACAGGAGTCACAAATGGTCAGAGGGTGAAACAATGGTTTGGGAACACCAGGTATCAACTAGAAAGCACAAGGACCTTCAATAAGTTGTGGCATGGTGTGGACACTATGCACGATGACCAACCAAAGTAGGCATATGTTACTGACCATGACCAAATAATGTCACTAAGTGCGGTAAACATTGACAACTCATAACACGAGTCATAAATGGTTAGGGTGGAAGATAATGGTTTGTGAATACTAGTTATCGACTAGCAAGGACAAATACCTTCAATATGTAGTGGCACAGCGTGGGTACCATGCACAGTGACCAACCAAAGTATGCATATGTCACTGACCATGAGCAACAAATTTCAATTCATGTGATCAGCGTTGACAAATCACAACACGAGTCACTGATAGTCAGAGGGGGATAACAATGGTTTGGGAACACTAGCTATCAACTAGAAAGCACAAAGACCTTCAATACGCAGTGACACGGCGTGGTAATCACGTACAGTGACAAACCAAACTAGGCATATGTCACTGACCATGACCAAAGAATTTCAATATGGGTGGTCAACGTTCATAACTCATAACATGAATCACAAATGGTCAGAGGGGGAAAACATGGTTTAAAAACATTATGTAACTTCTAGCAAGCACAAAGAATTTTTTTATGTATTGGCACGGTGTGGCTACCGTGCACAATGACCTATACAAGTAGGCATACATCACTGCTAGAAACCAAAGAATTATAGTGTGTGTGGTCAACGTTCACAACTCATAATTGAAGTAAAAAATGGACAGAGAGAGAAACAATGGCTTGGGAATACTCGGTATCGACTAGCAAGTACAAAGACCTTCGATAAGTGGTGGCACGGTGTGGCCACCATGTACAATGACCAAACAAAGTATGCTTGAGTCACTGAATATCATTCAAAGAGTTTCATTGTGTGTAGTCAACTTTCCTTCTTGCGGCTGGTTGATCGGAGCAATGGTTGAGAGGTTATTCGAGCTCAAAGTAACAAAATTTGACCTCCATTCGTGTCAAATTTTTATGATTGAACTGACTTTGTTATCATTCATACTTTTGAAAACTACCCTGTAATCTCACACCCCGTTGTTTTATGCCCTTTACCAATAGAAATCCTTACAATGTCATTTGGACATCATATGAACACCATGTGAGTTGGCTTAGTTCTTATAGAGTTAGGTTCTGGAGCGGTAGGTCCCGGGTTTGAATCCTCGTACGCGCAATATAGAATAGGCTCGCGACCTCGGGGAGGGGGGCGGTCGTGTTGTGATACGTCAACTCTACCTTTGAGCCTAAGCCGTGGGGGGGGTAGGGGGTGGTCATAATGCGGTCACAAAGCTGTCCTCCAGCTCGTCAACGGAACATCCCTCTAGGGGGGTGGGAGGGAGTATTCCAGTGAAGGCACCTACGCGTAACAAATCAACAAAAATGGACCTGGTGTCAAAGGGAGAAACCTTTTGCTATTTATTGACTAGCAAGCTAAGACTTTCAACAAGTAGTGGAACGGTGTGGCTACCATGCACAATGACCAACCAGATTAGGCATGTGCCACTTACCATGCCCAGATAATTTCACTATGTGTGGTCAACGTTGACAACCCATAACATGGGTCACAAACTGTATGAGGGGGGAAACAATGATTTGGGAATACTAGATACCAACTAGGAAGTACAACGACCTTTAGTAAGTAGTAGCATGGTGTGGCTTCCATGCACAATGACCGACCAAAATAGGCATATGTACTGCCTTTGACAAAAGAAATCCGCTGTGTGTGGTCAACGTTGACAACTCATAATACGAGTCACAAATGGTCACAGTGGAAACCAATGGTTTGGGAACACCAAGTATCAACTACCAAGTACAAGGGGCTACAATACGTTATGGCACGGTGTGGATACCATGCATGATGACCAACCAAAGTAGGCATATGTCACTGACCATGACCAAATAATATCACTAAGTGTGGTAAACTTTCAGAGCTCATAACACAAGTCACAAATGGTCAGAGTGGAAGACAATGGTTTTCGAATGCTAGTTATCGAGTAGCAAGTACAAATACCTTTGATATGTAGTGGCACAGTGTGGCTACAATGCACAGTGACCAACCAAAGTACGCATATGTCACTGACCATGAACAAAGAATTTCACTTCATGTGGTCAATGCTGACAACCCACAACACGAGTCACAAATGTTCAGAGGGGGTAACAATGGTTTGGGCACACTAGCTATCAACAAGATAGCACAGAGACCTTCAATACGTAGTGACACAGTGTGGTAACCATGTTCAGTGAGAAACCAAAGTATGCATATGCCACTAACCATGACCAAAAGAAGTTCACAGTGTGTGGTCAACAATGAAAACGCATAATACGAGTCACAAATGGTCAGGGGGGGGGGG
>SZWC01000007.1:355593-417006 GCA_023375785.1 Penium margaritaceum | reverse complement strand
ATGGTTTGGGCACACTAGCTATCAACAAGATAGCACAGAGACCTTCAATACGTAGTGACACAGTGTGGTAACCATGTTCAGTGAGAAACCAAAGTATGCATATGCCACTAACCATGACCAAAAGAAGTTCACAGTGTGTGGTCAACAATGAAAACGCATAATACGAGTCACAAATGGTCAGGGGGGGGGGGGAAACAATGGGTTGGGAACACTAGTTATCAACTAGCAAGTAGAAAGATTTTCAACAAGTAGTGGCACGGTGTGGCTAGCGTGCACAGTGTTGGCTCTAGTGGATGTGGAAGCATCCTCAAGGATGCCTAGCTCTCACTGGTTCACGCTACCAAGGTTCGGGCAGCCAATGGACATCAATGGTGAAGAGTGTGGAGCACAAGGATCACGGATGTGAGTGGGCAGAACACGTCGCATTCAGTAGATCTGAATCCAGATACGTTTTTTTTTACTTACCATAGCAAGATTACATCAGATCCTTTCAGCGTGTGATCTAAGGTTTCCAACACATCCAAGCATACCCAAAACGGAGCAGTAGAGCACCTGCTACGGCCGTCGAAGTAACCCTTGGTGGAGCCGCCCACCTGGCCTTGCACTCTAGGCAACGGGAGGCGCTTCGACGATGACCCGTCGAAGTGCCTTTCTTTGCCCAGAAGTCAACAAGAAGTTCATCCTGGTCAAGGAGGTCCTTATGGTCACCTCATTCATGCCCCTGGTGCATTTGGAGGCCATTAGGAAAGAACTCGGATCCCTGGCGGTGGAATATCCCGCCACCCATGGCGGGTACCAGATTCCACCCACCCAACACCTGTTTTTCGGGCTATGCTAACTTTCTGAATACTCACTCAAATTGAGCGGTTCAAAGCTCGATCCTGCATGGAAAAATCCATAAAATGCAAATCTAAAGTCAGATCAGGTGTTTGACCGCTCCTCATTGGTCGAACCAGGGAGTACGATCAACGGCACTCATGGCAAGGGACACACTATGTCAACAATCTCCCCCTTTCACCAAAGCCTTGATGACGTGTCCTTGGAACCTGTAGCATTTTCACCTTCACAGGGCAGACTGAGCTCCATGGAGCTTGTGTCGTGCCTGTCCTTGGACTGTGCCTTGGTCATGGCATCGGCTAGCATGAGCTTAGTGCCACAATGCACAATAGCCCCATCTCCCTTCGCCACCAAGTACCGCGCGTAGTGATGACGGATCTCGATGTGCTTGGTCCTCCTGTGCAGCACCGGGTTCTAGGTCAGATTGATGGCACTCATGTTGTTTGCATTGAGTATTGTTGGCTTCCTTTATGGCATGCTGATCTCCTTTAGCAGCCACCGCAGCCACACCGCCTCCTTTGTGGCTTCCGCGAGCACGATGTACTCCGCTTTGACGCTAGATAGTGCAACACAGTCCTGCTTCCTGCTTGCCCATGAAACTGCTGCACCACCAAGTACAAATACGTACCCGGACGTTCATTTTCTGTCATCCACATCACCAGCCTAGTCGGCATCCGAGTAGCCGACCAACTCAAGGGAGTCATCACGCGCCCCCCTCCAAACATGAGCCACGACTGTTTTGTCGCCTTGAGATAGCGGAGGATCCGCTTCACCGCTTGCCAATGCAACGGCCCAGGGTCACCAACGTAGCGGCTCACTTGGCCCTCCGTGAAGGCCAGGTCGGGGCGTGTTGCCACCATGGCGTTCATGATGCTCCCCACCGCGGATTGGTATGGCACACCTGCCATCTCCTCCTTCTCCTCGTCCATGCTCGGGCCCATGCTCGAACACAACTCACATGTGGTGGTCATGGGTGTGCCAATGGGGTTGAACTCCTCCATGTTGTAGTGACGGAGCACCTCTTGCATGTACTTTGCTTGCCCCATCTCGAGCGTGCGTGCTTTGCGGTCCCTCTTGAAGGCAACGCCGAGGTAGTACTTGAGCTCACCCATGTCGGTCATTTTGAACCGACCGCCCGGCTGCTGCTTCAGGTTCACCAACTCCTCCATGTCCGATGACACGCGAATGAGGTCATCCACGTAGAGGATCACAATTTGGTGCAATCCCGACTGATTTTGCACGTACACGCTGTGATCCGCCTTGAAGCGCTTGAAGCCAAGCTCGGCCATGAAGCCGTCCATTTTCAGGTACCACACGAGTGGCGCTTGCTTGGGCCCATGGAGCGCCTTGCGAAGCCAGCACACCTTCCCCGGCGGCGCGTCCAGCCCCTCCGGCACCTCCACGTAGACCTCCTTGTCCAGGTCGGCATTGAGGAATGCAGTTTTTACATCCATTTGGTGGACCTCGTAGTCGCGCGCCGCGCCACCGAGAGGATGGAGCGAATGGAGGCAAACTTTGCCAACGGCGCGGAGGTTTCGTCGTAGTGTTCACCTTTTCTCTGGGTGTACCTCTTTGCGACCAGCCATGCCTTGTACCGCTCCACCTTCCCCTCCTTGGTGAGTTTATTCTTGAAGATCCACTTGGAGCCGATGATTTTTGCGCCCTCCGGCCTATCAATCAGCTGCCAAGTACCGTTCTCTTCGTGGGAGGCGAGCTCATATTTTATGGCTCCATCCCACTCAGCCCCATCCTTCTGCTGCAACGCATCCTTGACGGTCTCAGGCTCCTCTTGCGCAAAGAATGCTCAAGCAAGCCCAGTCCAGATGTCCTGCGCGGCATCGTACCGTTTTACCATCCTCCTTGCGCGTCCGCTTCTCCAGGGCTACTGCTGTTGAGGCTCTTGCTTCTGCTGCTGCTGTTGCCCTCTTACGACGCCACTTGCACCGCTGCCCTGCTCCCCCTCTCTTGGGGACTGTGGAGATGCGGACTCAATCCCCGCCTCCTCGTTTAGCTCCACTGCTGCCAGCGCTTCGGACTCATCGTCCGACTCAGCTCAATGCAAATCAGCCGCTCCCCCATCCCCCGGATGGTTATCGCCGGTCGGAGCCAATGGGACGTCACCCTCTTTTGCGTCCTCCGGCGGCGTCTCCTCCTTGAGGAGTGGCAGCCACTCCCCCCCCCCCGCTTGGAGAGACCCGCGTTCTTGTCCGTCCAAGGACTCTGCTCGTTGAACGTGACGTCGTGACTCTTCACGATCTGCTGCCTCCACGGGTCAAAGAGCCGGTACGCATTGCTCCCGCTCTTGTACCCGACAAATATGCACCGGCGAGTCCGCGGGTCCAGCTTGCCCCGCCCCTCCCGTGCCTGCACAACAACATGTGCAACACAACCAAACGTGTGGAGGTGTGCCATAGTTGGCTTCATCCGGCTCCACACTTCTTGTGGCGTCTTCCACACCTTGGACTCCCCGTCCTTTCGGCGGCTTCGTTGGTGTCAGGTTCATGATGTACGCCGCTGTCCGTGCCGCCTCGCCCCAGTACCGCTGCGCGAGGCCGGCATCGCTCAACATGGACCGGACCATGTCGAGGTTGGTACGGTTTGCCTTCTCGGCAATGCCGCTCTGTTGCGGAGAGTGTGGTGTAGTTTTCTGCCATGCAATCCCCTTGCTCTTCATCCATGCCGAGCAGCCCTCGTACTCGCCACCGTTGTCACTACAGAACGCCTTCGCCTTCAACTCCGTTTGCCGCTCCACAGCCGCTACAAATTCCTGCATGCATGACACAACATTGCTCTTCCTCTTGATGATGTAGAGGTAGAGCTTGCGACTGTGGTCGTCAATGAAGATGACAAAGTAGCACGCCCCGCCAATGGAGGGCTCGAACGGTCCACACACATCTGTGTGCACCACCTCCAACTTCGCCGATGCACGCGTCCCTTTATCATAAAACGGCTGATGTGTTGCCGTGCCCACCACGCATGGCTCGCACACGGCATTCTTGGCTGCATCGAGGCCCTTGACCTCAAGACCCCGTACCACTCCTTTCTTTGCCATGTCCCTAACAGTTGAGGGAGATGTGACAGGCGGCGGTGCCATAGGTCCAGATTTCCTTCATCCATCGTCACGAGGTTGACGGCGTCAGTCCTAGCCATATCGGCAAGAACTTTGGTACGAATAAGGTACAGGTCCTCCTCCCTCTTGCCACGCGCAATCACCTCGCCACCTCCTCCTTCCGGATGATAGCCTCTTTCTTGTTGAAGAGTACCTCGAGCCCCTTACCGGCAAGGCGGCTCACAGATAGCAGACTTGCCCCAAAGTTGGGCATGTGGAGTACGTCGTAGATGGTGCACGGAATGACTTTCCTGCTCACCACCGACTCAATGCAGACATTGCCTGCGCCCGCGGCCAACTCTGTTTTGCTGTTGGCCACTGTCATGCGCCGCTCGGTGGCGCCGTATGTGACAAGTGCGGCCCGGTTGCATTGTGTGTGGCGGCCTGATCCGGAGTCAATCAAAGTAACTTCCGGATCTGTCAAGTTGGTAGACTCCCTGGCCATCATGGCTTGGGTATCCTTCTTCCCACCCTTTCTGGGTTGGTCCGACTTCTTGTTGGGACAATCACGTACATAGTGGTCCAGTTTGCCACAATTATAGCACTCCCCTTTGTTGTCACCTTTCTTGGGGCCCTGCTTGGCACCCTTCCTCTTCTTGCCTCCCCCTCCACCTTGAGGGTGGACGGCATAGGTGGAACTTGATGTTGCCCCGCTCTCACTCCCACCACGCCACATCCATTCGTTGCGGACGTACTCAGCCACCTTCGGGTACTTCAGCTCATCAGCGGACCAGCCGCCTACGACGGTGATCATGGGACTCCAACTGTCCAGCAAGGCGAGGAGAAGGATCATGGCTTGCACCTGAGGGTCAACCTTCCATCCAGTGGCTACGCACTCGGCAGTAAGGGACTCAATCTGCTGCAGGATCTCCATGATGTCGTTGCCTTCGTTGGCTGGGATGGTGACGAGCCTCTTAAAGACGAAGAGTTGGTTAGCGAGGTTGGTGGACTGGTAGATGGTGCAGAGTTTCTTTGTGGCCTCTGCGGCTTCCGTGCATCCCTGAATCAGTGCGCGCTGCGGCGGAGCAAGCGCTAACACCAACAATGCAAGCACCTTCTTGTTGCGCTTCTTGTACTTGTCCACTTCCTCCGGCGTCGAGGTATCCGGAAGCGCGGTCTCTTCACCATTGACCAGCTCAAGCAGGCCCTTCTCATCAAGGTAGACCTCAATTTGCCACCTCCACAAGGGGAAGCCGTTCCCATCAAACTTGGAGATGGCGCCGATGCTCTCTTGCTCAGTCGTTGCCATGGCGCGCGACGGTAGCGTGAAGCTTGAAGAGCTAGGGTCCTTCTAGGCACCTGGGCCCATAACCCTTTGTTGGCTCTAGTGGGTGTGGAGGCACCCTCGAGTATGCCTACCTCTCACTGGTTCATGCTACCAAGGTTTGGACAGCCAAGGGACATCAATGGTGAAGAGTTTGGAGCACAAGGATCACGGATGTGAGTGGGCAGAACACGTCGCATTCAGTAGATCTCAATAGAAACACGTTTGTGTTACTTTGCATAGTAATATTACACCAGATCCGTATAGCATGTGATCTAAGCTTTCCAACGCATCCAAACACACCCAAAACGGATCAGTAGAGCCCCTGGTACGGCCGTCAAAGTAACCGTTGGTGGAGCCGCCCACCTGGCCTTGCACTATAGGCAACGGGAGGCGCTTCGACAATGACCAATCGAAGCGCCTTACTTCGCCCAGAAGTCAACAAGAAGTTCATCCTGGTCAAGGAGGTCCTTATGGTCACCTCATTCATGCCCCTGGTGCATTTGGAAGCCATTAGGAATGAACTTGTATCCCTGGCAGTGGAATATCCTGGCACCCATGGCGGGTACCAGATTCCACCCACCCAACACCCGTTTTTTGGGCTAGGCTAACTTTATGAATACGCCCTCAAATTGAGCAATTCAAAGCTCGATCCTGCATGGAAAAATCAAAGAAATGTAAATATAAAGTCAGCTCAGGTGTACAATCACTCCTAAGTGGTCGAACCAGGGAGTAAGATCAACGGCACTCATGGCAAGGGGCACACCATGTCAACACACCGTGACCAACCAAAGGATGCATACGTCACTTACTATGATCGAAGAAGTCCACTATGTGTGGTCAACATTGACAAATCATAACACAAGTCACAAATGGTCAGAGGGAGAGACAATGGTTTGGAAACCCTATGTATCAACTAGAAAGGACAAATAACTTCAATACGCAGTGGCACTGTGTGGCTAATATGCACACCAAACAACCAAACTAGGCATGTGTCCCTGACCATGACCAGATAATTTCAATAAGGGTAGTCAACGTTGACCAACCAAAACACGAGTCACAAACGGTCAGAGGAGGAAACAATGCTATGGGAATATCAGTTCTAAACTAGCAAGTACAACGACCTTTAGTCAGTAGTAGCACGGTGTGGCTACCATGCACAATGACCGACCAAAGTATGCATATATAATGCCTTTGACGAAAGAAATCCGCTGTGTGTAGTCAACGTTGACAACTCATAATACAAGTCACAAATGGTCAGAGGGGGGAACAATGGTTTGCGAACACCAAGTATCAACTAGCAAGCACAAGGAGCTACAATACGTTGTTGCATGGTGTGGATACCATGCACGCTGACCAACCAAAGTAGGCATATGTCACTGACAATGACCAAATAATGTCACTAAGTGTGGTAAACTTTGACAACTCATAACACGAGTCATAAATGGTCAGTGTGGAAGATAATGTCCTGTGAATACTAGTTATTGACTAGCAAGTACAAATACCTTCAATATGTAGTGGCACAGCGTGGCTACGATGCACAGTGACCAACCAAAGTATGCATATGTCACTGACCATGACCAATAAGTTTTACTTCATGTGGTCAGCGTTCAAGAGTCACAACACAAGTCACAGATAGTCAAAGGGTGGTAAAAATGATTTGGGAACACTAGCTATTAACTAGATAGCACAAATACCTTTAATATGCAGTGACACGATGCGGTAACCATGTACGGTTACAACCCAAAGTATGCATATGTCAATAGCCATGACCAAACGAATGTCACAGTGTGTGGTGAATACTGAAAACTCATAACACGAGTGACAGATGGTAAGAGGGGGGACATAATGGATTGGGAATACTAGTTGTCAACTAGCAAGTACGAAGATTCTCAACAAGCAGTGCCACGCTTTTACTAGCGTGCACGGTAACCAACCAAAGTAGGCATATGTCACTAACCATGACCAACCGGATTTCACAGTGTATGGTCAACGTTGAAAACTCATGACACGAGTCACAAATGGTCAGTGGGGGGAACCATGGGTTGGGAACACTATTTATCAACTAGCAAGTAGACCAATTTTTCAACAAGTAGTGGGACGGTGTGGCTAGCGTGTACGGTGACCAAGCAAAGGATGCATATGTCACTGACTATGACCGAAGAAGTCCACTATGTGTGGTCAACATTGACAACCCATAACACGAGTCACAAATGGTCAGAGGGAGAGACAATGGTTTGGGAACCCTATGCATGGACTAGAAAGGACAAATAACTTCAATATGTAGTGGCACGGTGTGACTACAATGCACACCAAACAACCAAACTAGGCACATGTCACTGACCATGACAAAGAGTTTCAATATGGGTGGTCAACGTTCACCAACCATAACACAAGTCACAAATAGTCAGAGGGGGACACAATGGTCTGGGAATATCAGTTATCAACTAGCAAGTACAACGCCATTCAATCAGTAGTAGCACGGTGTGGCTACCATGCACAATGACCGACCAAAGTAGGCATATGTACTGCCTTTGACCAAAGAAATCCGCTGTGTGTGGTCAACATTGACAACTCATAATAAGAGTCACAAATAGTCAGAGGGGGAAACAATTATTTGGGAACACTAGGTATCCACCAGTAAGCACAATGACCTTCAATACGTTGTGGCACGGTGTGGATACCATGCACGATGACCAACCAAGGTATGCATATGTCACTTACCATGACCACAGAATGTCACCATGTGTGGTCAACTTTGACAGCTCATAAGACGAGGCACAAATGGTCAGAGTGGAGGATAATGGTTTCTAAATACTAGTTATCGAATAGCAAGTACAAATACCTTTAACATGTAGTGGCACAGTGTGGACACAATGCACAATGACCAACCAAAGTATGCATATGTCACTGACCATGACCAAAGAATTTCACTTCATGTGGTCAATGTTGACAACTCACAACACAAGTCACATATATAAACAGGGGCTGAAAACGGTTTGGGAACACTAGCTACCAACTAGAAAGAACAAATACCTTCAATACGTAGTGACACGGCGTGGTAACCATGTACAGGGACAAACCAAAGCAGGCATATCTCACTAACCATGACCAAACGGATTTCACAGTGTGTGGTCAACGTTATAAACTCATAACACGAGTTGCAAATGGTCAGTGGGGGAAACCATGTGTTGGGAACACTAGTTATCAACTAGCAAGTAGAACGATTTTTCAACAAGTAGTGGCACGGTGTGGCTAGTGTGTTCAGTGACCAACCAAAGGATGCATATGTCACTAACTATGACCGAAGAAGTCCACTATGTGTGGTCAACATTGATAACTCATAAAAAGAGTGACAAATGGTCATATGGTGATACAATGGTTTGGGAACCCTATGTATTGACTAGAAAGGACAAAGAACTTCAATACATAGTGGCACAATGTGGCTAGTATGCACACCAAACAACCAAAGTAGGCATATGTCAGTGACCATGACCAGAGAATTTCAATACTGATGGTCAAAGTTGACTGACCATAGCACGAGTCACAAACGGTCAGGGGAGGAAACAATGCTATGGGAATATCAGTTCTCGGCTAGCAAGTACAATGAATTTTTGTAAAAGTAGCACGGTGTAGCTACCATGCACAATGACCGACCAAAGTAGGCATATGTACTGCCTTTTACCAAAGAAATCCGCTGTGTGTGGTTAACGTTGACAACCCATAAGACGAGTCACAAATGGTCAGAGGGGGAAACTTTGGTTTTGGAATACCAAGTATCAAATAGCAAGCACAAGGAGCTTCAATACGTTGTGGCACGATGTGGATAACATGCACGATGAGCAACCAAAGTAGGCATATGTCACTGACCATGACCAAATAATGTCACTAAGTGTGGTAATCTTTGACAACTCATAACACAAGTCACAACTGGTTTGAGTGGAAGATAATGGTTTGTGAATACCAGTTATCGACGAGCAAGTACAACTGCCTTTAACATGTAGTGGCACAGTGCGGCTACAATGCACAGTGACCAACCAAAGAATGCATATGTCACTGACCATGAACAAATAATTTAACTTCATGTGGTCAACATTTACAACTCACAGCACAAGTCACAGACATTCAAAGGGGGTAACAATGGTTTGGGAACACTGGCTATGAACAAGAAAGCACAGAGACCTTAAATATGTAGTAACACAGCGTGGTAACCATGTACACTGACAAACCAAAGTAGGCATATTTCACTAACCATGATCAAAATAAGTTCACAGTGTGTGGTCAACGTTGAAAACACATAACAGGAGTCACAAATGGTCACAGGGGGCAACAATGGGCTGGGAACACTAGCTATCAACTAGCAAGTAGAAAGGTTTTCAACAAGTAGTGGCACAGTGTGGCTGCGGTACACAGTGACCAACCAAATGATGCATATGTCCTTGACTATGACCAAAGAAGTCCACTATGTGATGTCAACATTGAGAACTCATAACACGAGTCACAAACGGTCAGAGGGAGAGACAATGGTTTTGGAACCCTGTGTATCGACTAGACAGGACAAAAACCTTCAATACGCAGTAGCGCGGTGTGGCTACTATGCACACCAAACAACCAAAGTAGGCATATGTCACTGACCCTGACAAAAGAGTTTAAATGTGGGTGGTCAACATTCACCAACCATAGCACGAGTCATAAACGGTCAGAGGGGGAAACAATGGTCCGGGAATATCAGTCCTCAACTACCAAGTACATTGTCCTTCAATCAGTATAAGTGCGGTGTGGAAACAATGCACAATGACCGACCAAAGTAGGCATATTTACTGCCTTTGACAAAATAAATCCGCAGTGTGTGGACAGCGTTGACAAGTCATAATACGAATCACAAATGGTCAGAGGGGGATTCAATAGTCTGGGAACATCAGGTATCAACTAGCAAGCACAAAGACCTTCAACAAGTTGTGGCAAGGTGTGGATACCATGCACGATGACCAACCAAAGTAGGCATATGTCACTGACCATGACCAAATAATGTCTTTAAGTGTGGTAAACTTTGACGGCTCATAACACGTGTCACAAATGGTCAGACTGGAAGACAATGGTTCGTGAATACTAGTTATTGAGTAGCAAGTACAAAGACCTTCAATATGTAGTGGCAGAGTGTGGCTACCATGCACAGTGACCAACCAAAGTATGCATATGTCACTGACCATAACCAACGAATTTCACCTCATGTGGTCAGCGTTGACAACTCACAACACAAGTCACTGATAGCCACAGGGGGGTAACAATGGTTTGGGAACACTAGCTATAAACTAGAAAGCACAAAGACCTTTAATACGTAGTTACACTGCGTGGTAACCACGTACAGTGACAAACCAAACTAGGCATATGTCACTGACCATGACCAAAGAATTATAATATGGGTGGTCAACGTTCACAACCCATGACATGAGTCACAAATGGTCAGAGGGGGAAAGCATGGTTTCAAAGCACTATGTGTCTTCTAGCAAGTACAAGGATTTTTGGTATGTATTAGCACGGTGTGGCTACCGTGCACAATGACCTACCCAAGTAGGCATACATCACTACTCTTGACCAAAGGAGGTTACTGTGTGTGGCAAACGTTCACAACTCATAATAGATGTCAAAAATGGGCAGAGGGAGAAACAATGGTTTGGGAATACTCGGTATCGACTAGCAAGTACAAAGACCTTCAATAAGTGGTGGCACGGTGTGGCTACCATCCAAACTGACCAACCAAAGTATGCTTGTGGTGCTGAATATCATAAAAAGAGTTTCACTGTGTGTAGTCAACTTTCCTTCTTATGGCTGGTCAATCGGAGCAATGGTTAAGAGGTTATTCAAGCTCGAAGTTGCAAATTTTGAGACTCCGTCTGCGTCAAATTTGTATGATTAAACTAACTTGGTTATAATTCATACGGTTGAAAACTACCCTCTAATGTTACACCCCCTTGTTTTATGCCCTTTACCCATAGGAATCCTTATAATGTCATTTGGACATCACATAAACACCATGTGAGTAGGCTTAGTGGTTATAGAGTTAGATTCTGGAGCGGTAGGTTCTGGGTTTGAATCCTTGTCTGCGCAATATAGAATAGGCTCGCAACTCTGGGGGGGGGGGGAGTCCGTGTTGTAATACCTCAACTATACTCTTTAGCCTAAGGCATGGGAGGGGGGGGGGCGGGGTAGGGGGGTGTCATAATGCGGTCACAAATCTGCCCCCCAGGTCGTCCACGGAACATCCCTCTAGGGGGGTGAATATCATAAAAAGAGTTTCACTGTGTGTGGTCAACTTGCCTTCTTAAGGCTGGTCAATCGAAGCAATGGTTGAGGGGTTATTCAAGCCCGATGTTGCAAATTTTGAAATTCTTTCTGCGTCATATTTTTATGATTAAACTAACTTTGTTATCATTCATACTTTTGAAAACTACCCTCTAATCTTACACCCCCGTTTTTTGTGCCCTTTACCCACAGGAACCCTTATAATGTCATTTGGACATCATATGAGCACCATGTGAGTTGGCTTAGTGCTTATAGAGTTGGATTCTGGAGCGGTAGGTCCTGGATTTAGATCCTCGTGCGCGCAATATAGAATAGGCTTGCGACTTGGGGGGGGGGGGCGGCCGTGTTGTGAAACCACAACTCTACCTTTGAGCCTGAGCTGTGGGAGGGTAGGGGGGTGTCATAATGCGTTCGATAATTTGTCCTCCAGGTCGTCCACGGAACATCCCTCTAGGAGGTTGGGAGGGAGTATTCCAGTGAAAGCACATACGCATAACAAATCAACAAAAACCGGCCTGGTGTCAAAGGGAGAAACCTTTTGCTGTTTATTGACTAGCAAGTTCATAGAATTTCAACAAGAAGTGGAACGGTGTGGCTACCATGCACAATGACCAACCTGATTAGGCATGTGCCACTTACCATGACCAAATGATTTTCTATGTGTGGTCAACGTTGACAACCCATAATATGGGTCACGAATTGTGAGAGGGGGAAACTATGGTTTGGGAATACTAGATACCAACTAGCAAGTACAACCAACTTCAGTCAGTACTAGCACAGTGTGGCTACCATGCACAATGACGGACCAAAATAGGCATATGTACTGCCTTTGACCAAAGAAATCCACCGTGTGTGGTCAACGTTGACAGCTTATAATACGAGTCACAAATGGTCAGAGGGGGAAAGAATGGTTTGGGAAAACCAAATATCAAATAGCAAGCACAAGGAGCATCAATACGTAGTGGCACAGTGTGGCTACAATGCACACTGACCAACCAAAGTATGCATATGTCACTTACCATGACCAAAGAATTTCACTTCATGTGGTCAGCGTTGACAACTCACAACATGAGTCACAGAAAGTAAAATGGGGGTAACAATGGTTTGGAAACACTAGCTATTGACTAGAAACCACAAATACCTTTAATGTGTAGTGACACGGCTAGTAACCATGTACAGTGAGAAACAAAAGTAGGCATATGTCACTAACCATGACCAAATGGATTTCACAGTGTGTGGTCAACGTTGAAAACTCATAACACGAGTCACAAATGGTCAGTGGGGGATACCATGGGTTGCGAACACTAGTTCTCAACTAGCAAGTAGAAAGATTTTCAACAACTAGTGGCACGGTGTGGCTGGCGTGCACAGCCATGTTGACTTCGATGTTCGTTGTAGGGCCCCTACAACCACATCGGTACCGCGAGGTACATCGATGTAGCATCGATGTGGTATAGGCATATCAGGGCAACCGGAGCCTAACTGCACAATATATTGCTACCGTTTGCAAGAGACCACTAAATTTGAGTACCCACACTGATATATATACACCAAAACGGTCACCAAAATACGCGGAACATGAAGACAACAAAAGTTTAATGGCCGACAGTTTCAATGTGATGTTCTTTCTAACATTGAATCTGTTGGCAACCCATGATTGCGATACCATGTTGGCCGGATATTGGCCAACGCCCCCCGAACCCACATCGATGTGGCGGGACCTGGCTACATTGATGTGTCGAGGTGGACATAAATGTACCGATGTTCGAGGGGCCAAGGTCAACAAAGATATATACTGCCTTTGACCAAAGAAATCCACCGTGTGTGGTCAACGTCGACAACTCATAATACAAGTCACAAGTCGCCAGAAGGGAACACAATGGTTTTGGAACACCAGGTACAAACTAGCAAGCACAAGGATCTTCAACACGTTGTGGCACGCAGTGGATACCATGCACGATGACCAACCAAGGTATGCATATGTCACTGACCATGTCCAAAGAATGTCACCATGTGTGGTAAAAATTGACAGCTCATAACACCAGTCACAAATGGTCAGAGTGGAAGATAATGGTTTCTAAATACTAGTTATTGAGTAGCAAGTACAAATACCTTCAATATGTAGTGGCACAGCATGCCTACTATGTAGAGTGACCAACCAAAGTATGCATATGTCACAGACCATAACCAAACAATTTCACTTCATGTGGTCAATGCTGCCAACTCAAAACGGGAGTCACAGATGTTTAGAGGGGCTAACAACGGTTTGGGAACACTAGCTATCAACTAGAAAGCACAAATACCTTTAATGTGTAGTGACATGGTGTGGTAACCATGTAGAGGGACAAACCAAAGTAGGCATATGTCACAAACGATGACAAAACGGATTTCACAGTGTGCGTTGAACGTTGAAAACCCATAACACGAATCATGGTCAGTGGGGGAAACCATTTGTTGGGAATACTAGTTATCAACTAGCAAGTAGAACGATTTTCAACAAGAAGTGGCACAGTGTGGCTAGCATGCACAGTGACCAACCAAAGGATGCACATGTCACTGACTATGACCAAAGATGTCCACTATGTATGGTCAACATTGAAAACGCATAACACGAGTCACAAATGGTCAGAGGGAGAGGCAATGGTTTGGGAACCATATGTATCGACTAGAAAGGACAGATAACTTCAATACCTAGCGGCACGGTGTGGCTATTATGCACACCAAATAACCATACTAGGCATATGTCACCGACCACGATGAAAGAATTTCAATATGGTTGGTCAACATTCACCAACCATAACACGAGTCACAAACGGTCAGAGGGGGAAACAATGGTCTGTGAATATCAGCTCTCAACTAGCAAGTACAGCGACCTTCAATCAGTATAAGCACGGTGTGGCTACCATGCTCAATGACTGACCAAAGTAGGCATATGTACTACCGTTGACCAAAGAAATCCGCTGTGTGTGGTCAGCGTTGACAACCCATAATAGGAGTCACAAATGGTCAGAGAGGGAGACAATGGTTTGGGAACACCAGGTATCAACTAGCAAGCACAAGGACCTTCAATAAGTTGTGGCACGGTGTGGATACCATGCACGATGACCAACCAATGTTGGCATATGTCACTGACCATGACCAAATAACTTCACTGTGTGGTAAACGTTGACAACTCATAACACGAGTCACAAATGGTCAGTGTGGAAGATAATGGTTTGTGAAGACGAGTTATTGACTAGCAAGTACAAGTACCTTCAACATGTTGTGGCGCAGTGTGGCTACCATGCACAGTGACCAACCAAAGTATGCATATGTCAATTACCATGAACAAGGAATTTCACTTCATGTGGTCAGCGTTGACAACTCACAAAACGAGTCACTTATAGTCAGAGGCGGGTAACAATGGTTTGGGAACACTAGCTATCAAGTAGCAAGCACAGAGGCATTCAATATGTAGTGACACGGCGTGGTAACCACGTACATTGACAGACCAAACTAAACATATGTCACTAACCATGACGAAATAATTTCAACATGGGTGGTCACATGCACAACCCATAACATGAGTCACAAATGGTGAGAGGGGGAAAACATGGTTTCAAAACACTATGTATCTTATAGCAAGTACAAAGATGTTTCGTATGTATTGGCACGGTGTGGCTACCGTGCACAATGACCTACCCAAGTAGGCACACATCACTGCTCATGACCAAAGAAGTTTAGTGTGTGTGGTTGACGTTCACAACTCATAATACAAGTCAAAAATGGACAGACAGATAAATAATGGTTTGGGAATACTCGGTATCAACTAGCAAGTACAAAGACCTTCGATAAAAAGTGATACGGTGTGGATACCATGCACAATGACCAACCAAAGTATGCTTGTGACACTGGTTTTGATAAAAATATTTTCACTGTGTGTAGTCAACTTTCCTTCTTACGGCTGGTAATTCCGAGCAATTGTTGAGAGGTCATTCAAGCTCAAAGTTGCAAAATTTGAAATTCTGTCTGCGTCAAATTTTTATGATTTAACTGACTTTGTTATGATTCATACTTTTGAAACTACCCTCTTATCTTACACCCCCTTGTTTTATGCCCTTTACCTATAGGAATCCTTCTAATGTCATTTGGACATCATATGAACACCATGTGAGTTGGCTTAGTGCTTGTAGAGTTAGATTCTGGAGCGGTGATATTGGGTTTGAATCCTCGTACGCGCAATATAGAACAGGCTTGCAACCTGGGGGGGGGGGGGGGGGCGTGTTGTGATACATCAACTCTACCTTCAAGCCTAATTCGTGGGGTGGTAGGGCGGTGGTCATAATGCAGTCACAAATCTGTCCTTTAGGTCGTCCACGGAACATCCATATAGGGGTGTGGGACGGAGTATCCCAGTGAAGGCACCTACGCGTAACAAATCAACAAAAACCAACCTGGTGTCAAAGGGAGAAACCTGTTGCAATTCTTTGACTGGCAAGTACAAAGACTTTCAACAAGTAGTGGAACAGTGTGGCTACCATGCACAATGACCAACCAGATTAGGCATGTGCCACTTACCATGACCAAATAAAGTTACTATGTGTGGTCAACGTTGACAACCCATAACATGGGTCACGAAATGTCAGAGGGCGAAACAATGGTTTGGGAATACTAGATACCAACTAGCAAGTACAACAACCTTCAGTTAGTAGTAGCATGGTGTGGCTACCATGCACAATGACCGACCAAAGTAGGCATATGTTATGCCTTTGACCAAAGAAATCCACTGTGTGTGGTCAACGTTGACAACTCATAACACGAGTCACATGTGGTAGGAGGGGGAAACAATGGTTTGGGAACACCAAGTATCAAATAGCAAGCACAAGGAGCTTCAAAATGTTGTGGCAAGGTGTGGATACCATGCACGATGACCAACCAAATGAGGCATATGTCACTGACCATGACCAAATAAAATCACTAAGTGTGGTAAACATTGACAACTCATAACACGAGTCACGAGTGGTCAGGGTGGAAGATAATGGTTTGTGAATACTAGTTATCGACTAGCAAGTACAAATACCTTCAATATATAAAGGCACAGTGTGGCTACAATGCACAGTGACCAACCAAAGTATGCATATGTCACTGACCACGACCAAAGCATTTCACTTCATGTGGTCAATGTTGACAGCTCACAACACGAGTCCCAGATATTCAGAGGGGCTAACAACGGTTTGGGAATACGAGCTATCGACTAAAAAGCACAACGACCCTCGATACATAGTGACATGGCATTGTAACCATGAACAGGGACAAAGCAAAGTAGGCATACGTCACTAGCCATGACCAGACGGATTTCACAGTGTGTGGTCAACGTTGAAAACTCATAACACGAGTCACAAATGGTCAGTGGCGGAAACCATGGGTTGGGAACACTAGTTATCAACTAGTGGGTAGAACGATTTTCAACAAGTAGTGGCACGGTGTGGCTAGCGTGCACAATGGCCAACCAATGGATGCACATGTCACTGGCTATGACAGACGAAGTCCACTATGTGTGGTCCACATTGACAACTCATAACACGAGTCACAAAGGGTCAGAGGGAGAGACAATAGTTTCGGAACCCTATGCATTGACTAGAAATGACAAAGAACTTCAATATGTTGTGGCACGGCGTGGCTACTATGCACACCAAACAAACAAACTAAGCATATGTCACTGACCATGATGAAAGAATTTTTATATAAGTGGTCAACATTCACCAACCATAACAGGAGTCACAAACGGTCAGAGGGTGAAACAATGGTCTGTGAATATCAGTTCTCAACTAGCAAGTACGGCGACCTTCAATCAGTATAAGCACCGTGTGGCTACCATGCACAATGTCCAACCAAAGTAGGCATATGTACTAGCTTTGACCAAAGAAATCCACTGTGTGTGGTCAGCGTTGACAACTCATAATAGGAGCCACAACTGGTCAGAGGGGGAGACAATGGGTTGGGAACACCAGGTATCAACTAGCAAGCACAAGGACCCTCAATAGATTGTGGCACGGTGTGGATACCATGCACGGTGACCAACCAAAGTAGGCATATGTCAGTGACCATGACCAAATAATGTCACTAAGTGTGGTACATTTTGACAACCAATAACAGGAGTCACAAATGGTCAGAGTGGAAGACAATGGTTTGTGGAAACTAGTCATTGACTAGCAAGTACAAATACCTTCAATATGAAGTGGCAGAACGTGGCTACCATGCACAGTGACCAACCAAAGTATGCATATGTCACTGACCATGACCAACGAATTTCAATTCATGTGGAAAGCAATGAAAACTCACAACACGAGTCACAGATAGTCAACGGGGGTTAACATTGGTTTGGGAACAATAGCTATTGACTATAAAGCACAAATATCTTCAATACGTGGTGACACGGCGTGGCAACCATGTACAGTGACAAACCAACGTATGCATATGTCACAACCCATGACCAAACGGGTTTCACATAGTGTGGTCAACGTTGAAATCTCATAACACGAATCACACATGGTCAGTGGGGGAAACCATGGGTTGGGAACACTGGTTATCAACTAGCAAGTAGAAATGTTTTCAACAAGTAGTGGCACGGTATGGCTAGAGTGCATAGTGACCAACCAAAGAATGAATACGTCACTGACTATGACTGAAGAAGTCCACTATGTGTCGTCAACACTGACAGCTCATACCATGAGTCACAAATGGTCAGAGGAAGAGACAATGGTTTGCGAACCCTATATATCGACTAAAAAGGACAAATAACTTCAATACAAAGTGGCACCGTGTGGCGAATATGCACACCAAACAACCAAACTAGGCATATGTCACTGACCATGACCAGACAATTCCAATATGGGTGGTCAACGTTGACCAACCATAACATGAGTCACAAACAATCAGGGAGGAAACTATGCTATGGGACTATCAGTTCTCAACTAGCAAGTACAACGACCTTCAGTCAGTAGTAGCACGGTGTGGCGACCATGCACAATGACTGACCAGAGTAGGCATGTGTACTACCTTCGACCAAAGAAATCCGCTGTGTGTGGTCAACGTTGACAACTCATAATATAAGTCACAAATGGTCAGAGGGGGAAGCAACGGGCTGCAAACACCAAGTATTAAATAGAAAATACAAGGAGCTTCAATACGTTGTGGCACGGTGTGGATACCATGCACGATGACCAACCAAAGCAGGCATATGTCACTGAGCATGACCAAATAATGTCACCGAGTGTGTTAAACTTTGACAACTCATAACATGAGTCACAAATGGTCAGGGTGGAAGATAGTGGTTTGTGAATGCTAGTTATCGACTAGCAAGTACAAATACCTTCAATATATAGTGGCACAGTGTAGCTAGGGTGCACAGTGACCAACCAAAGTATGCATGTGTCACTGACCATGAACAAATAATTTCACTTCATGTGGTCAACATTTACACCTCACAACACGAGTCACTGATAGTCATAGGGGACTAACAATGGTTTGGGAACACTAGCTGTCTACACGAAAGCACAAAGACCTTTGACACGTAATGGCACGGCGTGGTACCCATGTACAGTAACAAACCAAAGTAGGAATATGTCACAAACCACAACCAAACGGATTTCACAGTGTGTGGTCAACGTTGAAAACTCATAATACGAGTAAAAAATGGTCAGTGGGGGAAGCCATGGGTTGGGAACACTAGTTATCAACTAGCAAGCAAACAGAATGTCAACAAGTAGTGGCACGGTGTGGCTAGCGTGCACAGTGACGATCCAAAGGATGCACACATCAATGACTATGACGGAAGAAGTTCACGATGCATGGTCAACATTGACAACTCATAACACGAGTCACAAATGGTAAGAGGGAGAGACAATGGTTTGGGAACCCTATGCATGCACTAGAAAGGACAGATAACTTCAATACGTAGTGGCAGGCTGTGGCTACTATGCACACCAAACAACAAAACTAGGCATATGTCACTGACCATGACCAAAGGATTTCAATATGGGTGGTCAATGCTCACCAACAATAACACGAGTCGCAAACGGTCAGAGGGGCAAACAATGGTCCAGGAATATCAGTTCTCAACTAGCAAGTACAACAACCTTCAGTTAGTAGTAGCACGGTGTGGCTACCATGCACAATGACCAACCAAAGTAGGCATATGTACTGCCTTTGACCAAATAAATCAACTGTGTGTGGTCAACGTTGACAACTCATAATACGAGTCACAGTTGGTGAGAGGGGGAAACAATGGTTTGGTGACACCAAGTGTCAAACAGCAAGCACAAGAAGCTTCAATACGTTGTGGCACAGTGTGGATACCATGCATGATGAACGACCAAAGTAGGCATATGTCACTGACCATGACCAAATAATGTCACTAAGTGTGGTAAACTTTGACAACTCATAACACGAGTCACAACTGGTCAGGGTGGAAGACAATGGGTTGTGAATACTAGTTATCGACTAGCAAGTACAAATACCCTCAATATGTAGTGGCACAGTGTTGCTACAATGCACAGGGACCAACCAAAGTATGCATGTGTCACTTACCATGAACAAAGGATTTCACTTCATGTGGTCAATGTTGACAACTCACAACACGAGCCATAGATATTCCTAGTATGTAACAATGGTTTGGGAACACTAGCCATTAACTAGAAAGCACAAAGACCTTCGATACGGAGTGACACGGCGTGGTAACCATGTACAGTGACAAACCAAAGTAGGCATATGTCAGTACCCATGTCCAAACGGATTTCACCGTGTGTGGTCAACGTTGAAACCTCATAACACGAGTCACAAATGGTTAGTGGGGGAAACCATGGATTGGGAACAATAGTTATCAACTAGCAAGTAGAAAGATGTTCAACAACTAGTAGCACGGTGTGGCTAGCGTGCATAGTGACCAACCAAAGGATGCATATGTCACTGACTATGACCGAAGAACTCCAATATGTATGATGAACATTGACAACTTATAACACGGGTCACAAAAGGTCAGACGGAGAGGCAATGGTTTGGGAACCCTATGTTTTGACTAGAAAGGACAAGGAACTTCAATACGTAGTGGCACATTGTGGCAACTATGCACACCAAAAAAACAAAGTAGGCATGTGTCACTGACCACGACCAGTGAATTTCAATCTTGGTGGTCAACATTCACCGACCATAACACGTGTCACACATGGTCAGAGATGGGAACAGTTGTCTGGAAATATCAGTTATCAACTTGTAAGTACAACGAACTTCAATCATTATAAGCACGGTGTGGCTACCATGCATAATGACCGACCAAATGATGCATATGTACTGCCTTTGACCAGAGAAATCCGCTGTGTGTGGTCAACGTTGACAACTCATAATACGAGTCACAAATAGTCAGAGGGGGAAGTATTTGTTTGGGAATGCCAGGTATCAACTAGCAAGTACAATGGCATTCAATACATTGTGGCGCGGTGTGGATACCATGCACGATGACCAGTCAATGTATGCATATGTCACTAACCATGACCAAAGAATGTCACCACGTGTGTTAAACTTTGACAGCTCATAACACGAGTCACAAATGGTCAGAGTGCAAGATATTGATTTCTAAATACTAGTTATCGACTAGCAAGTACAAATACCTTCAATATGTAGTGGCACAGTGCGGCTACAATGCACAGTGACCAACCAAAGTATGCATGTCACTGACCATGACCAAAGAATTTCACTTCATGTGGTCAATGTTGACAACTCACAACACGAGTCACAGATATTCAGAGGGGCTAACAACAATGTGGGAAGACTAGCTATCAACTAGAAAGCACAAAGACGTTCGATACGTAGGGGCATGGCATGGTGACCATGTAGAGGGACAACCCAAAGTAGGCATATGTCACTAACCATGACCAAACGGATTTCACAGTGTGTGGTCAACATTGAAAACTCATAACACGAGTCACAATTGGTCAGTGGGGGAAACCATGGATTGGGAAAACTAGTTATCAACTAGCGGGTAGAAAGATTTTTAAGAAGTTGTGGCACGGTGTGGCTAGCGTGCACAGTGACCAACCACCTGATGCAAATATCATTTACTACAACTGAAGAAGTCCACTATGTGTGGTCAACATTGACAACTCATAACACAAGTCACAAATGGTCAGAGGAAGAGACAATGGTTTGGGAACATAGTTGCCCTCGATGCTTGATTGAGGCACCCTTCATCGACATCGGCCCATCAAGTCCCATCGATGGGGCATCGATGCCGATGGCGCAGGCATGGTCACCTTGGTCCTGCCGAGTCTCCGCGCGGAACCTCAAACACCAGAGGACCGGGATTCTCCTGGAGATGCCACCGGAGGTCATGATCGACTTCCGGCACACAATGTTTTTTAGGATCTTCTTGCCACCGGCCATGCATGAGCCATGTGTGCATGACATGTGTTATGACTTGGCTTCATTCAACCAATGGGAGTATCATTCCAGCTGTGTATCCTCTTTCTTTCAACATACTGGGCATTACATATCTGAAACATAGCAACAGTAGCCGAGCAACATTCCAACCTGTCCAATGCTCAATCGATTCATGGATATCGGACGACATCCTCGAACCATACGTGCATGACCTCGTACCACATCGTCATACCATATCTTCATCCATGTTGCACAAAGGTTATACCGTCAGATTAGTAGCCGGCTTGGCGATTCCTGGCTGTCGATCCAAGAGCCGGGTCGACCGTCTGTTCCGCTTCTCAATAGTCCGCGTTGCTCTCAGACTTTGAAGGCGATAGTCACACGTCGTTGCCCTATTAAGTGCCGGTCTCAACAGCTAGCCATCTCTGGCTCACTTTTGAGACTGGCCACCATGGCTGCGAAGGCCGGTAACTCACAAGCGGGGAGCTCCACCCACCAAGCCTCTACAATAGGATCAGGGTCTCCCCTGGCTGTTTCATCTGTCTCCAGCCAGTTTGACGCTGCCCGGTGGAGTCCACCAAAGAAAAATCCACTCAGTGGTGACTTCCTCAACAAAGAGCTCTCGAAGCACTGCCAACCATGCCCCACAGACGCAAAGAATCCAGGATTCGTGCGTGGATCTTGTGCCAAGAGGACCGGCGGGACAAGTGACCGCAACCGCGGTCACTTTGCCTGCAACAACCCTAACGTGGCCAAGTGCCCTCACCCGCCACCACTCTGTCGCGTCGTTCTTGGCTTGGAGCTGGACCCCCTTCTCCTGCTAGTTGGCAGCCGCACATCGCCAGCCTCTACAAGGGAGAGGGACAGGAATAAGGCATGAAATACAAGCCAGTTTAGTGGCTGAAAATTTGGGAGAAGAAGCAGCAGGAGGCCACGGCTGCACTTGCTGGCGTGACCCCAGTGGTGGATAGCGACGAGGAGGCCGGGGAGATGCGGTAGCGGCAGCCGGCTTCAACCAAACTGGAGGGTGATGTTCCCCTCTTTGATGTTAACCGAGCAGCCTCCTTCCAGCAATCTACAATGGTAGAGTACGCAGACCGGTCGAACAATGAGCGTTGCCCATTGGACATAGTGAAGTTGATGGCTATCTCTGCCCTACCCATATCTTTCTGTCAAGAGGCGGTGTTTCTTGAGGTTGTGAAGAGTGCCAAGAAAATGACAGTTGCTTTCAGGCTTCCAGCCCGGTCCACTGTGGTGGGGGATCTTCTTCCAAAACTTGACAAGGAACTGGAGGATTTGGATGCTCCTCTGAAGCAAGGATGGAGCACGTATGGCTGCAGTTTAGCTGTTGATGAGTGGTCTGACCGACAGGTCAGGCCAATCTATAACGCTATGGTGGTGAGCGCCTTGGGGTCTGTGCATATTTTCTCCCGTGATGCCAGTGGATTGACTAGGGATGCAGACCACATTCCATCGATGACTGGGGGAGCTATTGACATAGTGCGGGAGGACAAGGTGGTCTCCGTAATATGCAACAATGCATCAGTGAACAAAACAGCTTTTTCACATCCAAGGTTGAAGTACCCGCGACTGTTTTTCCAATGGTGCTGTGCTCACAATATCGATCTTGTCATGAAGGACGTGGGAAATCTGCATGGAGCGCAGGTGTGATTGGACGGTGTGCAAAGGTTGTGGCTTTTTTCAAGAACAACACAATGCTGTGCACCTGGATGAAGGAGAAGACTGGCGGCAAAGTGCTGAAGAAATGTTGTGACACACGCTTTGCCTCAGTCTTCTCCATGGTGGAGAGACTGTTGGAGCTGTGGAAGGAACTGAAGATGTTTTTTGGACTGGATGTGTGGAAGCAGATTCGCTCACATAGATATGCTAGCTTTCGGTCAAGGAAGCCGGAGGTGGTAGGATCATCAGACGTAAGGTCTTCTGGCTACAGGTGCATCAGGTGAAAGAGTTGCTGCTGCCACTGACAGTCGTTTTGATGGTGGCAAACAAGCCGGGTGGTGGTGCTGGTGAGTTTTGTGAGGGGCTCCTGGATTTCACAGAGCAGCTGAAGTCGCTGTCCGTGAAAAAGAGAAGGAAGCCACGGAGGGTTGCGGAGAATCACTTGAATTGTATGCTTGGCAGGCTCGATGCTTGTTGGTCCAAGGACATGTCATGTCCTTTGTACGCTGCTGCTCGTCGTCTCCACCTTGAGCATTTCGGCAATGGCTTGTCAAAAGACAGCAACACCTTGCAGGCTTGGCAGGCTGTGGTGGAGGCGTTGGGTTGATGACAAGCAGGATGATGTCATGAAGGAGATTGGGGCTTTCCAAACAGCCCAAACCATGGTGGTGAGTGATCCGATGGTTACTCCCCGGAGGAAAGCAAAGTCCATTGCTGCAGTGGCCAAGGTACAATGTGGAGCCATGACTCCTGTGGAGTGGCACGTGAACTACATGTGCCACTTACCAGTTGTGCGGGACCTAGCGTTGAAGGTGCTTTCCCAACCATGCTCATCCTCTAAGTGCGAATGTGTTTTTTTCACGCACGAGCTAATTCATACTGCCAGGCGCAACAGGTTGGAGGTGGAGACTCTGGAGTTGCGGGTGCGGTGCAACGTGCGACTGCGCAAGCACTATGGCCGTAGTGGACGAAAGGCAGCTGGGGGGCTTGCAACAACAGCAGTCGCAGCAGAAGCTGAGGCAGACACGGAAGTAGAGGCAAGTGACGACGATGGGGACATTGTTGAAGAAGATGGGATACTGAGTCAACCTAAGGAAGAGATGGAAAGCGAGGACGAGGAGGGAGAAGATGCAGATGAGTTGGAAGCAGCAGACAAATATGTGGTTGAAGTCATAGCATCTGTCCGTGTCATGACAGACATGCCGAGACTCCCACATGCTCGTCTTGTTTGTGTGCGTGAGCAGCAGAAGCCAGGGGTAAGCACAAGACCAAGGGGACAGGGGAAGGGGAACGAGGACAAGCCCGGTGAGAAAGGAGACAAGGATGGGAAAAAAGATAATGGGGAGGGAGCCGACAAGGACCAGGGTGAGGGGGCAGACAGGGGGCTGGGTGAGGATGGAGAGGAGCAAGGGGAGGGAGGTGTGATGGCAGATGCTGCTGCCAGTGTTGCTGGAGAAACACCATACGAAGATGATGTAATGCTGGAGACTGCAGCATCACCACCACGCAAGGGGTCATCCACAGTGGCATCCAGAGTTGGCCCTACAAGTGTTACTGCTCAATAAAAAAAGCATCATAAGCTGCAATAGCAAAAGCAGCAGCTCTGAAACGCTCCGCCACAGCAGCAGCAAGCAAGGCAAAGCAGCGCAGGCAGGCTGCTAAGAAGTTATAGCTTCAATGCATCTGTTTCTTGACCAAGTTGTTGTTTCACACAAAATTTGATCCCTGTTCTTCCATGATGTGACTGAAATTGAAGCTCTTCAATTTGCTTACATTCCATGCACAGTGACCAACCAAAGTATGCATATGTCACTGACCATGACCGACGAAGTTCACTTCATGTGGTCAGCATTGAAAACTCACAACACGAGTCACATATAGTCAAAGGGGGATAACATTTGTTTGGGAACACTAGCTATTGACTAGAAAGCACAAATACATTCAATACGTAGTGACACGGCGTGGTAACCATGTATAGTGCCAACCCAAAGTAGGCATATGTCACTAACCATGACCAAACAAATTTCACAGTGCGTGGTCAAGTTGAAAACTCAACACACGAGTCACAAATGGTCAGAGGGGGAAACAATGGGTTAGGAACAATAGTCATCAACTAGCAAGTACGAAGAACTTCAACAAGTAGTGGCACGGTGTAGCTAGCGTGCACGGTGACCAACCAAAGGATAAATACGTCATTGGCTATGACCAAAGAAGTCCACAGTGTGTGGTCAACACTGACAACTCATAACACAAGTCACGAATGGTTAGAGGGAGAGACAATGGTTTGAGAACCCTATTCATGGACTGGAAAGGACAAATAACTTTAATACGCAGTGGCACAGTGTGGCTAATATGCACACTAGACATCCAAACTAGGCATATGTCACTGACCATGACCAGAGAATTTCATTATGGGTGGTCAACGTTGACCAACCATAACAAGAGTCACAAACGGTCAGGGGAGGAAACAATGGTTTGCGACTATCAGCTCTCAACTAGCAAGTATAGCGACCTTCGGTCAGTAGTAGCACGGTGTGGCTACCATGCACAATGACTGACCAAAGTAGGCATATGTACTGACTTTGACGAAAGAAATTCGCTGTGTTTGGTCAACGTGGACAACTCATAATACGAGTCACAAATGGTCAGAGGGGGAAACAATGGTTTGAGACCACCAAGTGTAAAACAGCAAGCACAAGGAGGTACAATACATTGTGGCACGGGTTGGATACCATGCACGATGACCAACCAAGGTATGCATATGTCACTGACCATGACCAAAGAATGTCACCATGAGTGGTAACCCGTGACAACACATAACACGAGTCACAAATGGTCAGGGTGGAAGAGAATGGTTTTTGAATGCTAGTCATCGACTAGCAAGTACAAACCCTTCAATACTTGGTGGCACAGTGTGGCTACAATGCACAATGAGCAACCAAAGCACGCATATGTGACTGACCATGAACAAAGAATTTCACTTCATGTGGTCAATGTTGACAACTCACAACACGAGTCACTGATATTCAGAGGGGGTAGCAATTATTTGGGAATACTAGATATCAACAAGAAAGCACAGAGACCTTCAATACAGAGTGACATGGCATGGTAACCAAGTACAGTGACAAACAAAAGTAGGCATATGTCACTAACAATGACCAAAAGAATATCAATGTGTGTGGTCAACGTTGAAAACGCATAACACGAGCCGCAAATGGTCAAATGGGGAAACAATGGGTTGGGAATATTAGTTACCAACTAGCACGTAGAAAGATTTTCAACAAGTAGTGGCACGGTGTGGCTAGCGTGCACAATGACCAACCAAATCATGCATATGTCCTTGACTATGACCGAAGAAGTCCACTATGTGCTGTCACCAATGAAAACTCATAACACGAGTCACAAATGGTCAGAGGGAGAGACAGTGGTTTGGGAACCCTATGTATCCACTAGAAAGGACAAATAACTTCAATACGTTGTGCCACGGTGTGGTTACTTTGCACACCAAACAACCCAACCAGGCATATGTCACTGACCATGACCAAAGAAATTTTCTATGGGTGGTCAACATTCACCAACCATAACATGATTCACAAACGGTCGGAGGGGGAAACAATGGTATGGGAATATCAGTTCTCAACTAGCAAGTACAGCAACCTTCAATCAGGATAAGCACAATGTGGCTACTATGCACAATGACCGACTAAAGTAGGCATATGTACTTCCTTTGACCAAAGAAATACGCTGTGTGTGGACAGTGTTGACAACTCATAATACGAGTCACAAATGGTCAGAGGGGGAAACAGTAGTCTGGGAACATCAGGTATCAAGTAGGAAGCACAAGGACCTTCAACAAGTTGTGGCACAGTGTGGATACCATGCACGACGACCAACCAAAGTAGGCATATGTCATTGACCATGAACAAATAATGTCACTAAGTGTGGTAAAATTTTACAGCTCATAACACAAATCACAAATTGTCACAGTAGAAGACAATGGTTCGTGAATACTAGTGATTGGGTAGCAAGTACAAATACCTTCAACATGCAGTGGCACAACATGGCTACCATGCACAGTGACAAACCAAAGTATGCATATGTCACTGACCATGACCAACAAATTTCACTCCATATGGTCAGCGTTGAAAACTCACAACACGAGTCACAGAGAGTCAAAGAGGGGTAACAATGGGTTGGAACACTATCTATTAACTAGAAAGCACAAATACCTTTCATATGTAGTGACATAGCGTGGTAACCATGTACAGTGACAAACCAAAGTAGGCATATGTCACTAACCATGACCAAACAAATTTCACAGTGTGTGGTCACTGTTGAAAACTCATAATACGAGTCTTAAATGGTCAGAGGGGAAAAAAATGGGTTGGGAACTCTAGATGTCAAGTAGCTAGTACGAAAAACTTCAACAAGTAGTGGCACGGTTTGACTAGCGTGCACAGTGACCAACGAAAGGATGAATACGTCACTGACTATGACCGAAGAAATCCAGTATGTGTGGTCAACATTCACAACTCAAAACACGAGTCACAAATGGGCAGAGGGAGAGACAATGGTTTGGGAACCATGTGCATGGACTAGAAACGACAAATAACTTCAATACGTAGTGGCACGGTGTGGCTACCATTCACACAAAACAACCAAACTAGGCGCATTTCACTGACCATGACCAAAGAATTTCAATATGGGTGGTCAACGTTCACCAACCATAATACGGGTCAAAAACAGTCCGAGGGGGAAACAATTGACCGGGAATATTAGTTCTCAACTAGCAAGTAGAACGCTCTTCAATCAGTAGTAGCATGGTGTGGCTACCATGCACAATGATCGACCAATACAGGCAAATGTACTACCTTTGACCAAAGAAATCCGCTGTGTGTGGTTGGCGTTGACAACTCATAATAGGAGTCACAAGTGGTCAGAGGGGGAAACAATTGTTTAAGAACACCAAGTATCAACCAGCAAGCACAATGAACTTCAATACGTTGTGGCACGGTGTGGATACCATGCACAATGACCAACCAAGATATGCACATGTCACTGCCCATGACCAAAGAACGTCACCATGTGTGGTAAACTTTGACAGCTCATAACACAAGTCACAAATGGTCAGAGTGGAAGATAATGGTTTCTTAATACTAGTTATTGAATAGCAAGTACAAATACCATCAATGTGTAGTAGCACAGTGTGGCTACAATGTACAGTGACCAACCAAAGTATGTATATGTAACTAACAATGACCAAAGAACTTCACTTCATGTGGTCAATGTTGACAACTCACAACATGAGTCACAGATATTCAGAGGGGCTAACAACGGTTTGGGAACACTAGCTATCAACTAGAAAGTACAAAAACCTTCGGTACGTAGTGGTACGGCGTGATTGTTAGAAGAATGTGGATACGAGGACAGCAGCGGAAGCAAGCTGAAACGTCAGGACATGCAAGTGTACGTCAGGAGAGCAACGTAAACAAGAGAGGTCCGAGGAGTTAGTCGCGGAGGTTGATAAAGGCCGAAACGCAAGGGAGTTGAGGTAGAAAAGTTGATGTGAGAGAGTGCTGGCGAGGTGAGTAATGGTTGGCGGAGTAAGAGAGCTGAGCGAAGGAGCGAGAGTGACAGAGCGAAGAGTTGAGAGAGGCTGGCAAAGACAGGGAATGCGAGGAGCGAGCAGAGCGAAGACACGGCAACAAAGCCGTGGAACCAAAGGGGAACAGGATGAAAAGGTCTTGTTCTAGTTAATTGGGGAGGGAATGAACATCCTCCATATCTACAATAGAGCAGAAGAAAGGACACGAGCAACGGCTTCTTCTGCGCTAGCCGGACGCGCTTGCGATGAGTCGGTGTATTAGGGGATTCCTCGGTAGGATGGCCCTTGATAGGCCAAGAACCATTAACGGCTAGTGAGGAGTGATGCGCGAGGTGGTTCCAAGCCAGAGCTGAACCATTATTGGGATTTAAATCTCGAGAATATTATGCCCTGTCAGATTCATATCCCGACACCCCCCTTGAACCTCATAGATTATCCATGTGAGTAGGTTCGTTCCATGGCAATGGAGCGTCCTAAACCCCAAGGGGAAAGGAGGTGTGACCACATGTCTTTGAGGTCTTATGGATGTGTGTCGACAAGTGCATGATAGGTCTTGTACACGACAGTCTTCAGTTCTCTGCATACTTGTTGATTTACCCAAGCGTACGACTGATTCTGTTGTTCTGGTGGTCCGATGTACAGCTGATCACCAAACAGACAGTGTGTTATCCCAAGATGCAGGAGGAGAACTGGGTAAGGGAACTTGTATACCTTCTTGGCCCACTCTTGTGTTAGTGCCCATCCTTCATAACGCCCAAAGGCGGGCAAGGGGTCAATCTCTATTGCCATTGTGGGCAGGTTTGGCATGTTGGTGCTGACACCTTTGAGCCAGTGGCGCTACCACCCCTGATTGAGAATTGTGAGCCAAAGCATTGGGGTAGTGTGAGCTGTACTGAAGTGATGGTGATAGGAGGGATGCACAAGGGGCCGTAGTTGATTGCACGCCTTCTCAAAGGTGATTTGTTGGATGTTCATAGAGTAGTCGTCAGACAATAGGGTGTATCTATCGCTGTTGTACTTGATAGATCCTCGGAGTAGGTTGACGAGTGAATGTTCACGAGCTGACCATCCAACAGCGTAGGTCAGGACAGAGGCAGACCATGTGTGCACGTTGGATCCGTCTTCGGCGAGCATGTTAGCTTGGGGAGGAGATGGAGTAGCCATGACAATGGTTGGTATGAAGGTTTGTAGGGGGTGCAAGGTACAGGCAGTCAGTGGTAGAATGTAGCAGTTGAGTTGAGTGGAGAAGATACACCTGCGGGTTGCTGATGCGGATGAGTAGTTTATGTGTGCTGAGAAAAAGTTGATGGTGGAGAAGATACACGGTCGTGAATCCGGCGATGTGACCAAGCCGGTCTAGGCTGGGCAGAGAATGATGCGGAGCAGGAGATGATGAGGAAGACGGAGGAATCATGAATGGTTGGGTGGACGCAGGGGTGGAACCACATGCGCGAGCAAAGTTTTGGCATGGGTGTAGGTCTTCGCGACTCGAGCGATGCGACTAGGCGGATCCGTGTGCAGGGCAGAGGATGATACGAACGGCAGAGGTGTGATTGATGATGGAGTGGGCGTAGTGGCAAAACCACGTATGCTTGGGAAGATTCAGTGTGGGCGCAGGTTGTCGTGAATCGAGCGATGCAACCGAGCGAATCCTTGTGCCGAGTAGAGGATGATGCTGATGGCAGGAAAACAATTGATGATCGAGTGGGCGCAGTGGCAAAACCACGTGCACTGATGAAATAGGGGAGTAGGATGCGGCAAGGGGAAGGCAGATGCTGACCCGTTGCGAGAAATCTGCTACCGACGTACGTGCAGGCTACTGCAAAGTGGGCAGCTAGCTTGTGCAGATTATTGCGCTGGTCTCAGATGCTTATGACTGCTGATGAGGAAACGGAGGCTAATGATAATGACGGAGTGGGCGGAGGGGCAAGCCGTGTGCAGTGAAGGAAGTTTCGGCGTGGGCGCAAGTTGTCGCGGAACGGGCGATGCGACCGGGCAGATCCTTGAGCCGAGCTGAAAGCGATGCGGAAGTGGAGGAGGCGATTAATGAATGAGTGGGTGCAGGGGCGGAACCAGATGCGCTGAGAAGCTATGATGACGAAGATGACTGGCGAGGAAGGTGCTGTTTGATGGAGGAGTGATGCAGAGGAGGCGCGGAGGATACTAATGGCAGAGAGACGGAGATGTGGCAGAAACAGGTGGCCAATCGAGCTCATGAGACTGAGGCCAGGATGGCAAGGAGGACCGATGGAACCAGGTGAAGGTGATAGTGAGAAGTGAACCCCGATGATGGTGCTGGAGAAGATAGGTAGAGAGCGATGCAGGTGGATGAATGTGCGATGAGAGGCGACGCGGCAGGCAGGTAGAGCGGCACAACCACATGTTTCTACTTTCAGGAGAGTGACGGCTAGTTCCCAGTTGACTCGGAAATGGGAGCAAAAAGACTGTTGGTGTCCGATATCCTGTCAGCTGGAGGAAGTTGGTTGCATCAGAGAGAGTCTCGCAGCGGGTACAGGCACTCATCCGCGGATGCCAGGAGAGTGACGGCTTGTTCTCCAGTTGGCTCGTAAACCGGAGCAGGAAGACTGGTGGTGTCTGATATCCTGACGGCGGTAGTTTTGGCTATAGCTGCTGACGGGGCGAGAAGGCGATGTGATAAATTGGCTTGAGATGATGGAAGCAAGCGGACTGAGGGCGACGGCGAGCAAGTAGCAGATGAAGATTGATGAGAACAGAGGCAAGAGGATGAGGAGCTTGTGGAGGCAGAGATAATGAGTGGCAGTAGATGGAAGATGGCAGGAAGCTTCTTGGTAGTTGACAACAGATGGCGGCTCGAGAGTTGCTTGCGACTGATGTGGGCTACAGGTCACCGATTGCTAGCCACGTGCACAGAAATGGGCGCAGGGCTTTCTTAGGAGGACAGGGCATTTCTTCAGCGTGGGGAACTCGTCAGGCAGAGCTGCTGAGGTCACCTACAAGCAAAGCGGCGAGGCGCGGGGCGACGGTAGCGGCGGCAGAAGATTGCACGTGGAGGCGATGGAATGAGGATGACGGCAGAGCAGTGACGCAGTCATAGGGCACCAGGTAATGTTGCTTGGTGCTCTGATACCATGTCAGAAGGATGTGGATACGAGGACAGTTGCAGCAGAAGCAAGTAGAAACGTCAGGACATGCAAGTGTACGTCAGCAGAGCGATGTAAGGGAGAGCGGTCCGAGGAGTTAGTCGCGGAGGTTGATAGAGGCTGAGATTCGAGGGAGTCAAGGTAGACAAGTTGATGTGAGACAGTGCTGGCGAGATGAGTAGTGGTTGAGGGAGTAAGAGAACTGAGCAAAGGAGCGAGAGTGACAGAGCAAAGAGCTGAATGAGGCTAGCAAAGACAGGGAATGCGAGGAGCGAGCAGAGCGACGACACGGCGGTAAAGCCGCGGAACCAAAGGGGAACATGATGGATAGAACTGTTCTGGTTTGTTGGGGAGGAAATCAACATCCTCCATATGTACAATAAAACATAAGAGAGGATGCGAGCAATGGCGTCTTCAACGCTAGCCGGACGCGCTTGCGATGAGTCTGCTTATTAGGGGATCCCTCGGTAAGATGGCCGTTGATAGGTCAATAACCATTAACAGCTAGTGAGGAGTAATGCCCAAGGTGGTTCCAAGCCGGAGCTGAACCATTGATGGGATTTTAACATCAGGAATAGTATGCTCTGCCAGATTCTTATCCCAACAGTGGTAACCATCTACTAGGACAAACCAAAGTAGGCATATGTCACAAACCATGGGTACGGAACACTAGTTACCAACTAGCAAGTAGAAATATTTTCAACAAATAGTGGCACGGTGTGGCTAGCGTGCACAGTGACCAACCAAAGGATGCACATGTCACTGACTATGACCGCAGAAGTCCACTATATGTGGTCAACATTGACAGCTCATAACACGAGTCACAAATGGTCATAGGGAGAGACAATGGGTTGGGTACCCCATGTATCCACTGGAAAGGACAAAGAACTTCAATACGTAGTGGCACGGTGTGGCTAACATGCACACCAAACAACCAAACTAGGCATATGTCACAGACCATGAGGAAAGAATTTCAATATGGGTGGTCAACATTCACCAACCATAACACGAGTCACAAACAATTAGAGGGGGAAACAATGGTCTGTGAATATCAGTTCTCAACTAGCAAGTACAGCGATCTTGAAAGCACGATGTGGCTACCATGCACAATGACCAACCAAAGTAGGTATATGTACTACCTTTGACCAAAGAATTCCGCCGTGTGTGGTCAGCGTTGACAGCTCATAATAGGAGTCACAAATGGTCAGAGGGGGAGACAATGGTTTGGTAACACCAGCTAGAAAGCACAAGGACCTTCAATACATTGTGGCATGGTGTGGATACCAATAACGATGACCAACCAAAATAGACACATGTCACTAACCATGACCAAATACTGTCATTATGTGTGGTAAACATTGACAACTCATAACATGAGTCACAAATGGTCTTGGTGGAAGGTAATGGTATGTGAATACTAGTTTTTGACTAGCAAGTACAAATGCCTTCAATATGTAGTGGCACACTGTAGCTACCATGCACATTGACCAACCAAAGGATGCATATGTCACTGACCATGACCAACAAATTTCACTTCACGTGGTCAGTGTTGACAACTCAGAACACGAGTGAGTGATAGTCAGAGGGGAGTAACAATGGTTTGGGAACACTAGCTATCAACTAGAAAGCACAGAGACCTTCAATACGCAGTGTGGTAACTGCGTACATTGACAAACCAAACTAGGTATATGTCACTTACCATGACCAAAGAATTTCAACATGGGTGGTCAACATTCACTACCCATAACATGAGTCACAAATGGTCTAAGGGGGAAAACATGGTTTAAAAACACTATGTATCTTCTAGCAAGTACAATGATTTTTCGTATGTATTGGCATGGTGTTGCTACCGTGCACAATGACCCGCCCAAGTAGGCATCCATCACTGCTCATGACCAAAGACGTTTATTGTGTGTGGTCAAAGTTCACAACTCATAATTCAAGTGAAGCATGGGCAGAAGGAGAAACAGTGGGTTGGGAATACCTGAAATCGACTAGCAAGTACAAAGACCTTCGATAAGTAGTGGCACGGTATGCCTTCCATGCACAATGACCAACCAAACTATGCTTGTGTCACTGAATATCATAAAACGAGTTTCAATGTGTGGTCAACTTTCCTTCTTACAGCTGGTCAATGGGAGCTATGGTTGAGAGGTTATTTAAGCTCGACGTTGCAACTTTTGAAATTCCGTGTGCGTCAAGTTTTTATGATTAAACTAACTTTGTTATCATTCATACTTTTGAAAACTACCCTCTAATATTACACCCCCTTGTTTTATGCCCTTCCCCCATATGAATCCTCGTAATGTCATTTGGACATCACATGAACACCATGTGAGTTGGCTTACAGCTTATAGAGTTAGATTCTGGAGCGGTGGGTCCTAGGTTTAAATCCTTAATACGCGCAACATAGAATATGCTCGCGACCTGGTGGGGGGAGGGGGGAGGGGGGCCGCCGTTTTGTGATACCTCAACTCTACCTTCAAGCCTAAGCCGTGGGGGGGTAGGGGGGGTGTCATAATGCAGTCGCAAATATGTCCTCCAGCTTATCCACGGAACATCCCTCTAGGGGGGTGGGAGGGAGGATTCCAGTGAAGGCACCTACGCACAACAGATTAAAAAAAACCAACAGACATGGTTTAAAAGGAATAAAACTTTTGCTATTTATTGACTAGCAAGTACAAAGACATTCAACAAGTAGTGGAACGGTGTGGCTACCATGCACAATGACCAACCAGATTATGCATGTGCCACTTACCATGACAGTGGTCAACGCTGACAGCCCATAACATGGGTCACCAGTTGTCAGAGGGGAAAACAATGGTTTGGGAATACCAGATACCAACTAGCAAGTACAACAACCTTCAGGCAGTATTAGCACGGTGTGGCTACCATGCACAATGACCGACCAAGGTAGGCATATGTACTGCCTTTGACGAAAGAAATCCGCTGTGTGTGGTCAACGTTGACAACTCATAATACGAGACACAAGTGGACATAGGGGAAAACAATGGTTTGGGAACGCCAAGTATCGACTATTAAGCACAAGGAGCTACAATACGTTGTGGCACGGTGTGGATACCATGCACGATGACCAACCAAAGTAGGCATATGTCATGGACCATGACCAAATGATGTCACTAAGTATGGTAAACTTTGACAGCTCATACCACGAGCCACATATGGTCAGAGTGGAAGAGACTGATTTATGAATACTAGTTATCGAGTAGCAAGTAGAAATACTTCAATGTGTAGTGGCACAATGTGGCTACAATGCACAGTGACCAACCAAAGGACGCATATGTCACTGACCATCAACAAATGATTACACTTCATGTGGTCAATATTCAAAACTCACAGCACAAGTCACAGATATTCAGAGGGGGTAACAATGGTTTGGGAACACTAGCTATCAACAAGAAAGCACATAGACTTTCAATACACAGTGACAGTGCGTGGTAACCATGTACGGTGACTAACCAAAGTAGGCGTATGTCACTAACAATTACCAAAATAATTTCACAGTGTGTGGTCAACGTTGAAAACACATAATACGAGTCACAAATGGTGAGAGGGGGAAATAATGGGTTGGGAACACTAGTTATCAACTAGCAAGTAGAACAATTTTCAACAAGTAGTGGCACGGTGTGGCTAGCATGCACAGCGACCAATCAAAGGATGCATATGTCCTTGACGACGACCGAAGAAGTCCAATATGTGTGGTCAACATTGAAAAATCATAACACGATTCACAAATGGTCAGAGGGAGAGAGAATGGTGTGGGAACCATATGTATCGACTAGAAAGGACAGAGAAATTCAATAGGTAGTGGCACGGTGTGGCTACTATGCACACCAAACAACCAAAGTAGGCATATGTCACTGACCATGACCAAATAATTTCAATATTGGTGGTCAACATTTACCAACCATGACACGAGTCACAAACAGTCGGATGGGAAAACAATGGTCTGGGAATATCAGTTTTCAACTATGAAGTACAACGACCTTCAGTCAGTATAAGCACGGTGCGGCTACCATGCACAATGACCGTAAAAAGTAGGCATATGTACTGCCTTTGACCAAAGAAATCCGCTGGTTGTGGTCAGCGTTGTCAACTCATAAAGTATGCATGTGTCACTGACCATGATCAAATAATGTCACTAAGTGTGGAAAACTTAGACAACTCATAACACGAGTCAAAAATGGTCAGGGTAAAAGATAATGGTTCGTGAATACTAGCTTTCGACTATAAAGTACAAATACCTTGAATATGTAGTGGCACAGTGTGGCTACAATGCACAGTGACCAACCAAAGTATGCGTATGTCACTTACCATGACCAAAGAATTTCACTTAATGTGGTCAATGTTGACAACTCACAACACAATTCACAGATATTCAGAGGGGCTAACAACGGGCTGGGAACACCAGCTATCAACTAGAAAGCACAAAGACCTTCGATATGAAGTGACACGGCGTGGTAGCCATGGACAGGAACAAACCAAAGTAGGCATATGTCATTAGCCATGACCAAACGGATTTCACAATGTGTGGTCAACGTTGAAAACTAATAACACGAGTCACAAATGGTCAGTGGGGGAAACCATGGGTTGGCAACACAAGTTAACAACTAGCATGTAGACAGATTTTCAACAAGTAGTGGCACAGTGTGGCTAGCATGCACAGTGTTCACCGAAAGGATGCATATGTCAATGACGATGATCGGAGAAGTCCACTGTGTTTGGTCAACATTGACAACTCATAACACGAGTCACAAATGGACAGAGGGAGAGACAATGGTTTGGGAACCCTATGTATTGACAAGAAAGAACAAAGAACTTCAATACGTAGTGGCACGGTGTGGCTAATATGTACATCAAACAAGCAAACTAGGCATATGTCACTGACCATGACCAGAGAATTTCAGTATAGGTAGTCAACGTTGACCAGCCATAACGAGTCACAATCGGTCAGGGGAGGAGACAATGCTATGGGAATACCAGGTCTCAACTAGCAAGTACAACGACTTTCAGTCAGTAGTAGCACGATGTGGCTACCATGCACAATGACCGACCGAAGTAGGCATATGTACTGCCTTTGACCAAACAAATCCCCTGTGTGTGGTCAACGTTGACAACTCATAGTACGAGTCACAAATGATCCGAGGGGGAAACAATGGTTTGGGAAGACCAAGTATCAAATAGCAAGCACAAGGAGAGTCAATGCGTTGTGGCACGGTGTGGATATCATGCACGATGACCAACCAAAGTAGCCATATGTCATCGACCATAACCAAATAATGTCACTAAGTTGGGTAAACTTTGACAACTCATAACACGAGTCACAAATGGTCATGGTGGAAGATAATGGTTTGTGAATACTAGTTATCAACTAGCAAGTACAAACACCTTTAATATGCAGTGGTACAATGTGGCTACAATGCACAGTGACAAACCAAAGTATGCATAAGTCACTGACCATGAACAAATAATTTCACTTCATGTGGTCAACATTTACAACTCACAACAGGAGTAAGAGATAGTCAGAGGGCACTAAGAATGGTTTGGGAACACTAGTTGTCAACAAGAAAGCACAAAGACCTTCGATACGTAGTGACACGGCGTGGTAACCATGTACAGGGACAAACCACAGTAGTCACATGTCACGATCCATGACCAAAGGGATTTCACAGTGTGTGGTCAACGTTGAAAACTCATAACACAAACCATGGCTTGGGAACACTATCTATGAACTAGCAAGTACAAAGATTTTCAACAAGAAGTAGCACGGTGTGGCTAGCCTGCACAGTGACCAACCAAAGGATGCATATGTCACTGACTATGACCAAAGAAGTCCACTATGTATGGTCAACATTGACAACTCATGACACGAGTGACAAATGGTCAGAGGGAGAGACAGTGGCTTGGGAACCCTATGTATCGACTAGAAAGGAAAAAGAACTTCAATACGTAGTGGCATGATATGGCTACTATGCACACCACGCAACCAAACTAGGCATATGTCACTGAGCATAACGAAAGAATTTCAATATAGGTAGTCAACGTTGACCAGCCATAAACAAGTCACAAGCGGTCAGGAGAGGAAACAATGCTATGGGAGTACCAGTTCTCAACTAGCATGTACAACGACCTTCAGTCAGTAGTAGCAAGATTTGGCTACTATGCACAATGACCGACCGAAGTAGGCATATGTCTGCCTCTGACCAAAGAAATCCCCTGTGTGTGGTTAATGTTGACAACTCATAATACGAGTCACAAATTATCAGAGGGGGATACAATGGTTTGGGAAGGCCAAGTATCAAATAACAAGCTCAAGGAGCGTCAATACCTTGTGGCACGGTGTGTATACCATGCACGATGACCAACCAAAGTAGGCATATGTCACCGACCATAACCAAATAATGTCACTAAGTTTGGTTAACTTTGACAACTCATAACCCAAGTCACAAAAGGTCATGGTGGAAGATAATGGTTTGTGAATACTAGTTATCAACTAGCAAGTACAAATACGTTCAATATGTAGTGGTCTGTGTGGCTACAATACACAGTGACCAACCAAAGTATGCATATGACACTGACCATGAACAAATAAATTCACTTCATGTGGTCAACATTTACAACTCACAACACGAGTAAGAGATAGTCAGAGGGGACTAACAATGGTTTGGGAACACTAGCTGTCGACAAGAAAGCACAAAGCACGGCGTGACACGGCGTGGTAACCATGTACAGGGACAAAACATAGTTATCACATGTCACAAGCCATGACCAAAGGGATTTAACAGTGTGTGGTCAACGTAAAAATCTCATAACACAAACCATGGCATGGGAACACTATTTATCAACTAGCAAGTAGAAAGATTTCCAACAAGAAGTGGCACGGTGTGGCTAGCCTGCACAGTGACCAACCAAAGGATGCATATGTCGCTGACTATGACCAAAGGAGTCCACTATGTATGGTCAACATTGACGACTCATGACACGAGTGACAAATGGTCAGAGGGAGAGACAATGGTTTGGGAACCCTATGTATTGACTAGAAAGGACAAAGAACTTCAATACGCAGTGGCACGATATGGCTACTATGCACACCAAGAAACCAAACTACGCATATGTCACTGACCATAACCAAAGAATTTCAATATAGGCAGTCAACGTTGACCAGCCATAAACGAGTCACAAACAGTCAGGGGAGGAAACAATGTTTTGGGAATACCAGTTATCAACTAGCAAGTACAACGACCTTCAGTCAGTAGTAGCACGACGTGGCTACCATGCAAAATGACCGACCGAAGTAGGCATATGTACTGCCTTTGACCAAAGAAATCCCCTGTGTGTGGTCAACGTGTGTTGACAACTCATAACACAAGTCACAAATGATCAGAGGGGGGAACAATGGTTTTGGAAAACCAAGTATCAAATAGCAAGCACAAGGAGCGTCAATACGTTGTGGCACGGTGTGGATACCATGCACGATGACCAACCAACGTAGGCATATGTCACTGACCATAACAAAATAATGTCACGAAGTTTGGTAAACGTTGACAACTCATAACACAAGTCACAAATGGTCATGGTGGAAGATAATGGTTTGTGAATACTAGTTATCAACTAGCAAGTACAAATACCTTCAATATGTAGTGGTACAGTGTGGCTACAATGCACAGTGACCAACCAAAGTATGCATATGTCACTGACCATGAACAAATAATTTCACTTCATGTGGTCAACATTTACAGCTCACAACACGAATAAGAAATAGTCAGAGGGGACTAACAATGGTTTGGGAACACCTTCTGTCAACAAGAAAGCACAAAGACCTTCGATATGTAGCGACACAGCGTGGTAACCATGTACAGGGACAAACCATAGTAGTCACATGTCACAAGCCATGACCAAAGGGATTTCACAGTGTGTGGTCAACGTTGAAAACTCATAACACAAACCATGGCTTGGGAACACTATTTATCAACTAGCAAGTAGAAAGATTTTTCAACAAGAAGTGGCACGGTGTGGCTAGCCTGCATAGTGACCAACCAAAGGATGCATATGTCACTGACTATGACCAAAGAAGTCCACTATGTATGGTCAACATTGACAACTCATGACACGAGTGACAAATGGTTAGAGGGAGAGACAATGGTTTGGGAACCCTATGTATCAACTAGAAAGGACAAAGAACTTCAATACGTAGTGGCACGATATGGCTACGATGCACACCAAACAACCAAACTAGGCATATGTCACTGACCATAACCAAAGAATTTCAATATGGGTTGTCAACATTCACCAAGCGTAACACGCGTCACAAACGGTCAGAGGGGGAAACAATGGTCTGGGAATATCAGTTCTCAACTAGCAAGTACAGAGACCTTCACTCAGTGTAAGCACGGTGTGGCTACCATAAACACTGACTGACCAAAGCAGGCATATGTACTACCTTTCACCAAAGAGATCCGCTGTGTGTGGTTAGCATTGACAACTCATAACAAGAGTCACAAATGGTCAGAGGGGGAGACAATGGGTTGGGAACACCAGGTATCAACTAGCAAGCACAAGGACCTTCAATATGTTGTAGAACGGTGTGGATACCATGCACGATGACCTACCAAAGTAGGCATATGTCACTGACCATGACCAAATAATGTCACCAAGTGTGGTAAACGTTGACAACTCATAACACAAGTCACAAATGCTCGGGGTGGAAGATAATGGTTTGTGAACACTAGTTATCCACTAGAAAGTACAAAAACCCTCAATATGTAGTGGCACAGCGTGGCTACCATGCACATTGACCAACCAACGTGTGCATATGTCACTGACCATGACCAACGGATTTCACTTCATGTGGTCAGCGTTGACAACTCACAACACAAGTCACAGATAGTCAAAGGGGGGTAACAATGGTTTGGGAACACTAGCTATTAACTAGAAAGCACAAATAGCTTTAATCTGTAGTGACACGGTGTGGTAACCATGCACAGTGACAAACCAAAGTAGGCATATGTCATTAACCATGTGTGGTCAGTGTTGCGAACTCGTAAAACGATTAACAACTGGTCATAGGGGGAAGCAATGGGTTGGGAACACCAGTTGTGAACTAGAAAGTACGAAGAACTTCAACAAGTAGTGGCACGATTTGGCTAGCGTGCACAGTGACCAACCAAAGAAAAACACGTCACTGACCATGACCAAAGAAATCCAGTATGCGTGGTCAACATTGACAGCTCATAACATAATTCACAAATGGTCAGAGGGAGAGACAAAGGTTGGGGAACCCTATGCATGGACAAGAAAACACACTTCACTTCAATACGTAGTGGCACGGTGTGGCTACTATGCACACCAAACAACCGAACTAGGCATATGTCACTGACCATGACGAAAGAATTTCAATATGGGTGGTCAACGTTCACCAACCATAACACGAGTCACAAACGATCAGTGGGGGGAAACAATGGTCTCGGAATATCAGTTATCAACTAGCAAGTACAACGCCCTTCAATCAATAGTAGCACGGTGTTGCTACCATGCACAATGACCGGCCAAGGTAGACATATGTACTGCCTTTGACCAAAGAAATCCGCTGTGCGTGGTCAACGTTGACAATTCATAATAAGAGTCACTAATAGTCAGAGGGGGAAACAATTGTGTGGGAACACCGGGTATCAACTAGCAAGCACAATGACATTCATTACGTTGTGGCACCGTGTGGATACCATGCACGATGACCAACCAATGTTGGCATATGTCACTGACCATGACCAAATAACTTCACTGTGTGGTAAACGTTGACAACTCATAACACGAGTCACAAATGGTCAGTGTGGAAGATAATGGTTTGTGAAGACGAGTTATTGACTAGCAAGTACAAGTACAAATACCTAGACGAGTTATGTCACTGACCATGACCAAAGAATGTCACCATGTGTGGTAAACTTTGATAGCTCACAACACGACTCACAAATGGTCAGAGTGGAAGAGAATGGTTTCTAAATACTAGTTATCGTCTAGCAAGTACAAAAACCTTCAATATGTAGTGGCACGGTGTTGTTCCAATGTACAGTGACCAACCAAAGTATGCATATGTCAACGATCATGACCAAAAAAAACCAATTCATGTGGTCAATGTTGACAGCTCACAACACAAGTCACGGATATTCATAGGGGCTAACAACGGTTTGGGAACACTAGCTACCAACAAGAAAGCACAAAGACCTTCGATACGTAGTGACACGGCGTGGTACCCATGTACAGGGACAATCCAAAATATACATTTGTCACTAACCATGACCAAACGGATTTCACAGTGTGTGGTCAACGTTGAAAACTCATAACACAAGTCACAAATGGTCAGTGGGAGAAACCATGGGTTTGGAACACTAGTTATCAACTAGCAAGTAGAAATATGCTCAACAAGTAGTGGCACGGTGTGGCTAGCGAGCACAGTGACCAACCAAAGGATGCATATGTCACTGCCTATGACCAAAGAAGTCTACTATGTGTGGTCAACATTGACAACTCATAACACGAGTCACGAATGGTCAGGGTGGAAGATAATGGTTTGTGAATACTAGTTAGCATTGTTGAAAACTCATAACACGAGTCACAAATGGTCAGTAGGGGAAACCATGGGTTGGGAACACTGGTTATCAACTAGCAAGTAGAAAAATTTTCAATAAGTAGTTGCACGTTGTGGCTGGCGTGCACAGTGACCAACCAAAGGATGCACACGTCACTGACTATGACAAAAAAAGTCCACAATGTAAGGTCAATATTGACAAATCATAACACGAGTCACAAATGGTCACATGGAGAGACAATGGTTTGGGAACCCTATGAATCGACTAGAAAGGACGAAGAAATTCAATACATAGTGGCACGGTGTGGCTACTATGCACACCAAACAACCAAACTAGGCATATGTCACCGACCATGATGAAAGAATTTCAATATAGGTGGTCAACATTCACCAACCATAACACCGGTCACACACACTCGGAAGGGAAAACAATGGTCTGTGAATATCAGTTATCAACTAGCAAGTACAGCGACCTTCAAGCAGTATAAGCACGGTGTGGCTACCATGTACAATAACTGACCAAAGTAGGCATATGTACTGCCTTTGACCAAAGAAATATGCTGTGTGTGGTCAGCGTTGACAACTCATAATAGGAGTCACAAATGGTCTGCGGGAGGGAGACAATTGTTTGGGAACACCAGGTGTCAACTAGGAAGCACAAGGACCTTCAATAAGTTGTGGCATGGTGTGTACACCCTGCAAGATGACCAACCAAAGTAGGCATATGTCCTTGACCATGACCAAATAATGTCACCATGTGTGGTAAACTTTGACAGCTCATGACACTAGTCACAAATGGTCAGAGTGGAAGACAATGGTTTGTGAATACTATTCATCGAGTAGCAATTACAAATACCTTCAATATGTAGTTGCACGGTGTGGCTACCATGCACAGCGACCAACCAAAGTATGCATATGTCACTGACCATGACCAACAAATTTCACTTCATGTGGTCAGCGTTGAAAACTCACAATGCGAGTCACAGATAGTCAAAGGGGGGTAACATTGTTTTGCGAACACTACCTTTTCACTAGAAAGCACAAATACCTTCAATACGTAGTGACACGGCGTGGTAACCATGTACGGTGACAAACCAAAGTAGGCATATGTCACTAACCATGACCAAACAAATTTCACATTGTGTGGTCAACGTTGAAAACTCATCACACGAGTCACAAATGGTCAAAGGGGGAAACAATGGGTTAGGAACACTAGTCATCAACCAGCAAGTATGAAGAACTTCAACAAGTAGTGGCACGGTGTGGCTAGCCTGCACAGTGACCAACCAAAGGATGAATATGTCACTGACTATGACCGAAGAAGTCCACTATGTGTGGTGAACATTGACAACTCATAACACAAGTCACGAATGGTCAGAGGGAGAGACAATATTTTGGGAACCCTATGCATGGAATAGAAAGGACAAATAACTTCAATACGTAGTGGCATGGTGTGGCTACTATGTACACCAAACAACCAAACTAGGCATATGTTACTGACCATGACGAAATAAGTTCACTATGGGTAGTCAACGTTCACCAACCATCACACGAGTCACAAACGGTCAGAGGGAGGAACAATGGTATGGGAATATTAGTTCTCAACTAGCAAGTACAACGCCATTCAATCAGTAGTAGCACGGTGTGGCTACCATGCACAATGACCGACCAAAGTAGGCATATGTACTGCCTTTGACCAAAGAAATCTGCAGTGTGGTCAACGTTGACAACTCATAATACGAGTCACAAATAGTCAGAGGGGGAACCAATTGTTTGGCAACACCAGGTATCATCTAGCAAGCACAATGACCTTCAATACGTTGAGGCACGATGTGGATACCATGCACGATGACCAACCAAGATATGCATATATCACTGACCATGACCAACGAATGTCACCAAATGTGGTAAACTTTGACAGCTCACAACACGGGTCACAAATGGTAAGAGTGGAAGATAATGGTTTCTAAATACTAGTTATCGACTAGCAAGTACAAATACTTTCAATATGTAGTGGCACAGTGTGGCTACAATGCACAGTGACCAACCAATGTATGCATGTCACTGACCATGACCAAAGAATTTCACTTCATGTGGTCGATGTTGACAACTCACAACACGAGTCACAGATATTCAGAGGGCCGACCAATGGTTTGGGAACACTAGCTATTAACTAGCAAGCACAAGGACCTTCAATACGTTGAGGCACGGTGTGGATACCATGCACGATGACCAACCAAGGTATGCATATGTCACTGACCATGACCAAAGAATGTCACCATGTGTGGTAAACTTTGACAGCTCATAACACGAGTCACAAATGGTCATAGTGGAAGATAATTGTTTCTTAATACTAGTTTTCAACTTGCAAGTAGGCATATGTCACTGACCATGACCAAATAATGTCCCTAAGTGTGGTAAACGTTGACAGCTCATAACTTGAGTCACAAATGGTCAGAGTGGAAGATAATGGTTTGTAAACACTAGTTATCGAGTAGCAAGAACAAATCCATTCAATATGCAGTGGCATAGTGTGTCTACCATGCACAGTGACCAACCGAAATATGCATATGTTACTGACCATGACCAACAAATTTCACTTAATGTGGTCAGCATTGACAAATTACAACACGAGTCACAGATAGTCAAACCGGGGTAACAAAGGTTTGGGAATACTAGCTCTTAACTAGAAAGCACAGAGACCTTCAATACGTAATGACACGGCGTGGTAACCATGTACTGTGACAAACCCAAGTAGGCATATGTCACCAACCATGACCAGGACAATTACATAGCGTGTGGTCAACACTGAAAACGCATAACACGAGTAAAAAATGGTCAGAGGGGGAAACAATGGGTTGGGAAAACTAGTTATCAACTAGCAGGTGGAAAGATTTTCAACAAGTAGTGGCATGGCATGGCTAGCGTGCACATTGACCAACGAAAGGATGCATATGTTCTTGAATATGACCGAAGAGGTCCACTATGTGTGGTCAGCATTGAAAACTCATAACACGAGTCACAAATGGTCAGAGGGAGAGACAATGGGTTGGGATCCCTATGTATTGAATAGAAATGACAAAGAATGTCACTACATAGTGGCACGGTGTGGCTACTGTGCACACCAAACAACCAAATTAGGCATATGTCACTGACCATGACCGAAGAATTTCAATATGGGTGGTCAACATGCACCAACCATCACACGAGTCACAAATGGTCAGAGGGGGAAACAATTGTCTGGGAATATCAGTTATCGACAAGCAAGTACAGTGACCTTCAATCAGTATAAGCACGGTGTGACTACCATGCACAAGGACTGACCAAAGTAGGCATATGTACTGCCTTTGACCAAAGAAATCCGCTGTGTGTGGACAGCGTTGACAACTCATAATACGAGTCACAAATGATCAGTGGGGGAAGCAATGGTCTCGGAACATCAGATATCAACTAGCGAGCACAAGGACCTTCAACAAGCTGTGGCATGGTGTGGATACCATGCAGGATGGCCAACCAAAGTAGGCATATATCACTGACCATGACCAAATAATGTCACTAAGTGTGGTAAACTTTGACAGCTCATAACACGAGTCACGGATGGTCAGAATGGAAGACATTGGTTTTTGAATACTAGTTATGGAGTAGCAGATACAAAGATCTTCAATATGTAGTGGCGCAGCGTGGCTACCATGCACAGTGACCAGCCAAAGTATGCATATGTCATTGACCATGCCCAACGAATTTCACTTCATGTGGTCAGCGTTGACAACTCACAACACAAGTCACTGATAGTCAAAGGGGGGTAACAATGGTTTGGGAACACCAGCTATTAACTAGAAAGCACAAATACCTTTAATATGTAGTGACACGGTGTGGTAACCATGTACAGCGATGAAAGAAAGTATGCATATGTCACTAACCATGACCAAACGAATTTCAGAGTATGTAGTCAATATTGAAAACTCATAACACGTGTCACAAATGGTCAGAAGGGGAAACAATGGGTTGGGAACACTAGCTATGAACAAGCAAGTACGAAGAACTTCAACAAGTAGGTACACGGTTTGGCTAGCATGCACAGCGACCAACCAAAGGATGAATACGTCACTGACTATGACCGAAGAAAACCAGTATGCGTGGTCAACGTGGACAACTCATAACACAAGTCACAAATGGTTGGAGGGAGAGACAATGGTTTGAGAACCCTATGCATGGACTAGAAAGGACAAATAACTTCAATACGTAGTGGCACGGTGTGGCTACTATGCACACCAAACAACCAAAGTAGGCATGTGTCACTGACCATGACCAAAGAATTTCAAGATGGGTGGTCAACGTTCACCAACCATAACATGTGTCACAAACTGTCAGAGGGGGAACAATGGTCCGGGAATATCAGTTCTCAACTAGCAAGAACAATGCCCTTCAATCAGTAGTAGCACGGTGTGGCTACAATGCACAATGACCGGCCCAAGGAGGCAGATGTACCGCCTTTGACCAAAGAAATCCACTGTGTGTGGTCAACGCTGACAACTCAGAATATGAGTCACAAATAGTCAGAGGGAGAAGCAATAGTTTGGGAACACCAGGTATCAACTAGCAAGGACAACGACCTTCAATACGTTGTGGCACGGTGTGGATACCATGCATGATGACCAACCAATGTATGCATATATCAGAGACCATGACCAAATAATGTCACCATGTGTGGTGAACTTTGACAGCTCATAACACAAGTCACAAATGGTCAGAGTGGAAGGTAGTGGTTTCTAAATAGTAGCAAGTACAAATACCTCCAATATGTAGTGGCAGAGTGTGGCTGCAATGCACAGTGAGCAACCAAAGTATGCACATGTCACTGACCATGACCAAGGAATGTCCCTTCATGTGGTCAATGTTGACAACTCACAACACGAGTCACAAATATTCGGAGGGACTAACAATGGTTTGGGAACACTAGCTACCAACTAGGAAGCACAAAGATGTTCAATACGTAGTGACACGAAGGGGTAACCATGCACAGGAAAAAACCAAAGTAGGCATATGTCACTAACCATGACCAAACAGATTTCATAGTGTATTGTCTACGCTGAAAACTCATAACACGAGTCACAAATGGTCAGTGGGGGAAACCATGGGCTGAGAACACTAGTTATTAACTAGCAAGTAGAAGGATATTCAACAAGTAGTGGCACGGTGTGGCTAGCGTGCACATTGAAAAACCAAAGGATGCATGTCACTGACTATGTCCAAAGAGGTCCACTTTGTACGGTCAACATTGACAACTCATAACACGAGTCACAAATGGTAAGAGGGAGAGACAATGGTTTGGGAACCCTATGTATCGACTAGAAAGGACAAATAACTTTAATACGTAGTGGCACGGTGTGGCTAATATGCACACCAAACAACAAAACTAGGCATATGTCACTGACCATGACCAGAGAATTTCAATATGGGTTGTCAACGTTGACCATCCATAACACGAGTCACAAACGGGCAGGGGAGGAAACATTGCTATGGGAATATCAATTCTCAACTAGCAAGTACAACGACCTTCAGTCAGTAGTAGCACGGTGTGGCTACCATGGACAATGACCGACCAAAATAGGCATATGTACTGCCTTTGACCAAAGAAATCCGCTTTGTGTGGTCAACGTTGGCAACTCATAATACGAGTCACAAATAGTCAGAGGGGGAAAATTGTCTGGGAATACCAGGTATCAACTAGCAAGCACAATGGCGTTCAATACGTTGTGGCACAGTGTGGATACCATGCACGATGAGCAACCAAGGTATGCATATGTCACTGACCATGACCAAAGAATATCACCATGTGTGGTAAACTTTGACAGCTCATAACACGAGTCACAAACGGTCAGAGTGGAAGATAAAGGTTTCTAACTACTAGTTATCGACTAGCAAGTACAAATACCTTCAATATGTAGTGGCACAGTGTGGCTCCAATGCACATCGACCAACCAAAATATGCATATGTCACTGACCATGACCAAAGAGTTTCACTTCATGTGGTCAATGTTGTCAACTCACAACATGAGTCACATATATTCAGAGGGGCTAACTACGGTTGGGAAACACTAGCTATCAACTAGGAAGCACAAACACCTTCGATACGTAGTGACAAGGTGTGGTAACCATGTACAGGGAAAAACCAAAGTAGGCATATGTCACTAACCATTACGAAACGGATTTCACAGTGTATTGTCAACGTTGAAAACTCATAACACGAGTCACAAATGGGTAGTGGGGGAAACCATGGGTTGGGAACACTAATTATCAACTAGCAAGTAGAAATATTTTCAACAAGTAGTGGCATGGTGTGGCTAGCATGCACAGTGACCAACCAAAGGATGCATATGTCACTGGCTATGTCCAAAGAGGTCCACTTTGTACGGTCAACATTGACAACTCATAACACGAGTCACAAATGGTCAGAGGGAGAGACAATGGTTTGGGAATCCTATGTATCGTCTAGAAAGGACAAAGAACTTCAGTACGTAGTGGCACGGTGTGGCTACTATGCACACCAAACAACCAAACTAGGCATATGTCACCGACCATGATGAAAGAATTTCAATATGGGTGGTCAACCTTCACCAACCATAACACGAGTAAAAAACCGTCTGATTGGGAAACAATGGTCTGTGAATATCAGCTGTCAACTAGCAAGTACAGCGATCTTCAATCAGTATAAGCACGGTGTGGCTACCATGCACAATGACCGAACAAATTAGGCATATGTACTACCTTTGACCAAATAAATCTGCTGTGTGTGGTCAGCGTTGACAACTCATAATAGGAGTCACAAATGGTCAGAGGGGGAGACAATGGTTTGGGAACACCAGGTATCAACTAGCAAGCACAAGGACCTTCAATTAGTTGTGGCACGGTCTGGATACCATGCACGATGACCAACCAAAGTAGGCATATGTCACTGACCATGACCAAATAATTTCACTAAGTGTGGTAAACTTTGACAACTCATAACACGAGTCACAATGGTGAAGGTGGAAGATAATGGTTTATGAATACTAGTTATCGTCTACCAAGTACAAATATTTTCAATGTGTAGTGGCACAGCATGGCTACCATGCACAGTGACCAACCAAAGTATGCATATGTCACTGACCATGACCAACGAATTTCACTTCATGTGGTCAGCGTTGATAACTCACAACAGGAGTCACTGATAGTCAGGCGGGGATAACAATGGTTTCGGAACACTAGCTATCAACTAGAAAGCACAAAGACCTTCAATATGTAGTGACACAGCATAGTAACCACGTTCAGTGAAAAACCAAGCTAGGCATATGTCACTAACCATGACCAAAGAATTTCAATACGGGTGGTCAACGTTCACAACCCATTACATGAATCAGAAATGGTAAGAGTGGGAAAACATGGTTTCAAAACATTATGTATCTTCTAGCAAGTACAAGGATTTTTTGTATGTATTGGCATGGTGTTGCTACCGTGCACAATGACCTATTCAAATAGGCATACATCACTGCTTGTGACCAAAGAATTTTAGTGTGTGTGGTCAACGTTCACAACCCATACTACAAGTCAGAAATGGGCTGAGGGAGAAACAATGGTTTGGGAATACTCGGTATCGACTAGGAAGTACAAAGACATTCAATAAGTGGTGACACGGTGTGGCTACCATGCACAATAACCAACCAAAGTATGCTTGTGTCACTGATTTTCATGAAAAGAGTTTCACTGTGTGTAGTCAACTTTCCTTCTTACGGCTGGTAAATCGGAGCAATGGTTGAGAGGTTATTCAAGCTCGAAGTTGCAAAATCTGAAATTCTGTCTGCGTCCAATTTTTGTGATTGAACTGACTTTGTTATGATTCATACTTTTGAAACTACCCTCTTATCTTACACCCCCTTATTTTATGCCCTTTACCTATATGAACCCTTATAATGTAATTTGGATATCACATGAACCCCATGTGAGTTGGCTTAGTGCTTATAGAGTTAGATTCTGGAGCGATGATCTTGGGTTTGAATCCTCGTACGCGCAATATAGAACAGGCTCGCGACCTGGGGGGGAGGGGGGGGGGGAGGGGGGCGTGTTGTGATACCTCAACTCTACCTTCAAGCCTAATCCGTGGGGTGGTAGGGGGGGGGGGTGTCATAATGCAGTGGTAAATCTGTCCTCCAGGTCGTCCACGGAACATCCCTATAGGGGTGTGGGACGGAGTATCCCAGTGAAGGCACCTACGCATAACAAATGAACAAAAACCGACCTGGTGTCAAAGGGAGAAACCTGTTGCTATTTTTTGACTAGCAAGTACAAAGACTTTCAACAAGTAGTGGAACAGTGTGGCTACCATGCACAATCACCAACCAGATTAGGCAAGTCCCACTTACCATGACCAGATAATTTTACCATGTGTGGTCAACGTTGACAACCCATAACACGGGTCACAAAATGTCAGAGGGGGAAACAATGGGTTGGGAATACTAGATACCAAATAGCAAGTACAACAACCTTCAGTTAGTATGAGCATGGTGTGGCTACCATGCACAATGACCGACCAAAGTAGGCATATGTTATGCCTTTGACCAAAGAAATCCACCGTGTGTGGTCAACGTTGACAACTCATAACACGAGTCACAAGTGGTAGGAGGGGGAAACAATGGTTTGGGAACACCAAGTAACAAATAGCAAGCACAAGGAGCTTCAATACGTTGTGGCAAGGTGTGGATACCATGCACGATGACCAACCAAATTAGGCATATGTCACTGACCATGACCAAATAATATCACAAAGTGTGGTAAACATTGACAGCTCATAACACAAGTCACGAATGGTCAGGGTGGAAGATAATGGTTTGTGAATACTAGTTATCGACTAGCAAGTACAAATACCTTCAATATGTAAAGGCACAGTGTGGCTACAATGCACAGTGTCCAACCAAAGTATGCATATGTCACTGACCATGACCAGAGAATTTCACTTCATGTGGTCAATGTTGACAGCTCACAACACGAGTCCCATATATTCAGAGGGCTAACAACAGTTTGGGAATACAAGCTATCAACTAAAAAGCACAACGACCCTCGATACGTAGTGACACGGCATGGTAACTATGAACAGGGACAAACCAAAGTAGGCATACGTCACTACCCATGACCAGACGGATTTCACAGTGTGTGGTCAACGTTGAAAACTCATAACACGAGACACAAATGGTCAGTGGCGGAAACCATGGGCTGGGAACACTAGTTATCAACTAGCGGGTAGAACGTTTTTCAACAAGTAGTGGCAAGGTGTGGATAGCGTGCACAGTGACCAACCAATGGATGCATATGTCACTGGCTATGACAGAAGAAGTCCACTATGTGTGGTCAACATTGACAGCTCATAACACGAGTCACAAAGGGTCAGAGGAAGAGACAATAGTTTGGGAACCCTATGTAACGAATAGAAATGACAAAGAACTTCAATATGTTGTGGCAGGGTGTGTCTACTATGCACACCAAACAACCAAACTAGGCACATGTCACTGACCATGATCAAAGAATTTCTATATAAGTGGTCAACATACACCAACCATAACACGAGTCACAAACGGTCAGAGGGTGAAACAATGGTCTGTGAATATCAGTTCTCAACTAGCAAGTACGACGACCTTCAATCAGTATAAGCACAGTGTGGCTACCATGCACAATGTCCGACCAAAAAAGGCATATGGTCACAAATGGTCAGAGGGGGGAACAATGGTTTGAAAACACAAAGTATCAAATACCAATCACAAGGAGCTTCAATACTTTGTGGCACGGTATGGATACCATGCACGATGACCAACCATAGTAGGCATATGTCACTGACCATGACCAGATAATGTCACTAAGTGTGGTAAACTTTGACAACTCATAACACGAGTCACAAATGGTTGATGTGGAAGATAATGGTTTGTGAATACTAGTTATTGGCTGACATGTACAAATACCTTCAATATATAGTGGCACAGTGTGGCTACAATGCACAGTAACCAACCAAAGCATGCATATGTCACCGACCATGAACAAATAATTTCACTTCATGTGGTCAGCATTTACAAGTCACAACACGAGTCACAGATAGTCAGAGGGGTCTAACAATGGTTTGGGAACACTAGCTATCAACAAGAAAGCGCAAAGACCTTCAATACGTAATGACACGGCGTGATAACCAAGTACAGTAACAAACCAAAGTGGTCATATGTCACAAACCATGGCCAAACGGATTTCAGAGCGTGTGGTCAACGTTGAAAAATGCATAACACGAGTCACAAATGGTCAGTTGGGGAAACCATGGGATGGGAACACTATTTATCAACTAGCAAGCAGACAGATTTCCAATAAGCAGTGGCACGGTGTGGCTAGCGTGCACAGTGACCAATAAAAGGATGCACACGTCACTGACGTTACTGTGTATGGTCAACATTGACAACACATAACACGAGTCACAAACGGTCAGAGGGGGATACAATGGCTTGGGAACCTTATGCATGGGCTAGAAAGGACAGATAACTTCAATACGTTGTGGGACGGTGTGGCTACTATGCACACCAAACAACCGAACTAGGTACATGTCACTGATCATGACCAAAGAATTTCAATATGGGTCGTCAACATTCACCAACCATAACATGAGTCACAAACGGTCACAGGGGGAAACAAAGGTCCGGGAATATCGGTTTTCAAGTAGCAAGTACAACGCCCTTCAATCAGTAGTAGCACGGTGTGGCTACCATGCACAATGACCAACCAAAGTATGCATATGTACTGCCTTTGACCAAAGAAATCCGATGTGTGTGGTCAACGTTGACAACTCATAATAAGAGTCATAAATAGTCAAAGGGGGAAACAATTGTTTGGGAATACCGGGTATCAACTAGCAAGCACAATGACCTTCAATATGTTGTGGCACCGTGTGGATACCATGCACGATGACCAACCAAGGCATGCATATGTCACTGCCCATGACCAAGGAATGTCACCATGTGTGGTAAACTTTGACAGCTCACAACACGAGTCACGAATGGTCAGAGTGGAAGATAATGGTTTCTAAATACTAGTTATCGACTAGCAAGTACCAAAACCTTCAATATGTAGTGGCACGGTGTGGCTACAATGTACAGTGACCAACCAAAGTATGCATATATCACTCACCATGAACAAAGAATTTCACTTCATGTTGTCAATATTTACAACTCACAACACGCGTTACAGATAGTCAGACGGGGCTAACAATGGTTTCGCAACAATTCCTGTCAACAAGAAATCGCAAAGACCTTCGATACGTAATGACACGGCGTGGTAACCAAGTACAGTAACAAACCAAAGTGGGCATATGTCACAAACCATGACCTAACGGATTTCAGAGCGTGTGGTCAACGTTGCAAACTCATAACACGAGTCACAAATTGTCAGTGGGGGAAACCATGGGATGGGAACACTACTTATCAACTAGCAAATAGACAGATTTTCAACAAGTAGAGGCACGGTGTGGCTAGCGTTTACAGTGACCAACCAAATGATGCATATGTCACTAACCATGACCGAAGAAGTCCACTATGTGTGGTCAACATTGGCAACTCATAACACGAGTCACAAATGGTCAGAGGGAGAGAAAATTGTTTGGGAACCCTGTGTATCGACTGGAAAGGACAAATAACTGCAATACGTAGTGGCACGCTGTGGCTAATATGCACACCAAACAACCAAAACTAGGCATATGTCACTGACCATGACCAGAGAATTTCAATATGGGTGGTCAATTTTGACCAACCATAACACGAGTCACAAACGGTCAGGAGAGGAAACAATGCTATGGGAATATCAGTGCTCAACTGGCAAGAATAATGACCTTCAGTCAGTAGTAGCACGCTGTGGCTACCATGCACAATGACCAACCAAAGAAGGCATATGTACTGCCTTGGACAAAAAAAATCCACTATGTGTGGTCAACACTGACAACCCATAATACAAGTCACAAATGGTTAGAGGGGGTAACAATGATTTGGGAACACAAAGTATCAAATAGCAAGCACTAGGAGCTTCAATAATTTGTGGCACGGTATGGATACCATGCACGATGACCAACCAAAGTAGGCAGATGTCACTGACCATGACCAGATAATGTCACCAAGTGTGGTAAACTTTGACAACTCATAAGACGAGTTGCAAATGGTCAAGATGGAAGATAATGGTTTGTGAATACTAGTTATCGGCTAGAATGTACAAATACCTTCAATATATAGTGGGACAGTGTGGCTACAATGCACAGTGACCAACCAAAGTATGCATATGTCACTGACCATGAACAAAGAATTTCACTTCATGTGGTCAACATTTACAGCTCACAGTACGAGTCACAGATAGTCAGAGGGGGCTAACAATGGTTTGGAAACACTAGCTGTCAACAATAAAGCGCAAAGACCTTCAATGCGTAATGACACGACGTGGTAAACAAGTACAGTAACAAACCAAAGTGGGAATATGCCACAAACCATGACCAAACGGATTTCAGAGCGTGTGGTCAACGTTGAAAACTCATAACACGATTCACAAATGGTCAGTTGGGGAAACCCTGGGATGGGGACACTAGTTATCAACTAGCAAGTAGACAGATTTTCAACAAGCAGTGGCACGGTGTGGCTAGTGCGCACAGTGACCAATCAAAGGATGCACACGTTAGTGACGTCGCTGTGTAAGGTCATCATTGACAACACATAACACGAGTCACAAATGGTCAGAGGGAAAGACAATGGTTTAGGAACCCTATGCATGGGCTAGAAAGGACAGATAACTTCAATACGTAGTGGGACGGTGTGGCTACTGTGTACACCAAACAACCAAACTAGGCATATGTCACTGACCATGACCAAATAATTTCAATATGGGTGGTCAACATTCACCAACCATAACACGAGTCACAAAGGGTCACATGGGGAAACAATGGTCTGGGAATATCAGTTTTCAACTAGCAAGTACAACGCCCTTCAATCAGTAGTAGCACGGTGTGGCTACCATGCACAATGACCGACCAAAGTATGCATATGTACTGCCTTTGACCAAAGAAATCTGCTGTGTGTGGTCAACGTTGTCAACTCATAAAAAGAGTCACAAATAGTCAGAGGGGGAAAAAATTGTTTGGGAACACCAGGAATCAACTAGCAAGCACAATAACCTTCAATGCGTTGTGGCACAGTGTGGATACCATGCACGATGACCAACCAAGGTATGCATGTGTGGTAATCGTTGACAGCTCATAACACGAGTCACAGATGGTGAGAGTCAAAGAGAGTGGTTTATGAATGCTAGTTAACAACTAGCAAGTACATATACCTTCAATGTGTAGTGGCACATTGTGGCTACAATGCATACCGACCAACCAAAGTATGCATATATCACTCACCATGACCAAAGGATTTCACTTCACGTGGTCAATGTTGACAACTCACAACACGAGTCACAGATATTCAGAGGGGCTAACAACAGGTTGGGAACACAGGCTATTGACTAGAAAGCACAGAAACCTTCGATAGGCAGTGCCACAGTGTGGTAACCATGTACATGGACAAACCGAAGTAGGCACACGTCACTAACCATGACCAAACAGATTTCACAGTGTGTGGTCAACATTGAAAACTCATAACACGAGTCACAAATGGTCTGTGGAGGAGCCCATGTGTTGGAAACACTAGTTATCAACTAGCAAGTAGAAATATTTTCAACAAGTAGTGGCACGGTGTGGCTAGCGTGCACAGTGACCAACCAAAGGATGCATATGTCACTGACTATGACCGAAGAAGTCCACTTTTTGTGGTCAACATTGACAACTCATAACACGAGTCGCAAATGGCTAGGGGGAGAGACAATGGTTTGCGAACCCTATGTATGGACTAGAAAGGACAACGAATTTCAATACCTAGTCGCACATTGTGGCTAATATGCACACCAAACAATAAAACTAGGCACAGGTCACTGACCATGACCAGAGAGTTTCAATATGGGTGGTCATTATTGACCAACCATAACACGAGTCACAAACAGTCAGGGGAGGAAACAATGCAATGGGAATATCAGTTCTCAACTAGCAAGTACAACGACCTTCAGTCAGTAGTAGCGCGGTGTGGCTACCATGCACAATGAACGACCAAAGTAGGCATATGTACTGCCTTTGACCAAAGAAATCCGTTGTATGTGGTCAACGTTGACAACTCATAATATGAGTAATAAATGGTCAGAGAGGGAAACAATGGTTTGGGAACACAAAGTATCAAATAGCAAGCACAAGGAGCTTCAATACATTGTGGCACGGTGTGGATACCATGCACGATGACCAACAAAAGAAGGCATATGTCTCTGACCATGACCAAATAATGTCACTAAGTGTGGTAAACTTTGACAACTCAAAACACGAGTCGCAAATGGTCAGGGTGGAAGATAATGGGTTGTGAATACTAGTTATCGACGTACACGCACAAATACCTTCAATATGTAGTGGCACCGTGTGGCTACAAAGCACAGTGACCAACCAAAGTATGCATATATCACTGACCATGAACAAAGAATCTCACTTCATGTGGTCAATATTTACAACTTACAACAGGAGTCACTGATAGTCAGGGGGGGCTAGCAATGGTTTGGGAACACTAGCTGTCAGCAAGAAAGCACAAAGACCTTCGATACGTAGTGACACGATGTGGTAACCATATACAGGGACAAACAAAAGTAGACATATATCACAACCCATGACCAAACGGATTTCACAGTATGTGGTCAACGTTGGAAACTCATAACACGAGTCACAAATGGTATGTGGGGGAAACCATGGGTTGGGAACACTGGTTATCAACTAGCAAGTAGAAAGAGTTTCAATAAGTAGAGGCACAGTGTGGCTAGCGTGCACGGTGACCAGCCAGAGGATGCATATGTCACTGACTATGACCGAACAAGTCCACTATGTATGGTCAATATTGACAACTCATAAACGGAGTCACAAATGGTCACAGGGAGAGACAATGGTTTGGGAACCCTATGCATTGACTAGAAAGGACAAAGAACTTCAATACATAATGGCACAGTGTCGCTACTCTGCACACCAAACAACCAAACTAGGCATATGTCACCGACTATGATGAAAAGATTTCAATGTGGGTGGTCAGCATTCACCAACCAGAATGCAAGTCACAAACGGTTAGAGGGGGAAACAATGGTCTGTGAATATCAGTTATCAACTAGCAAGTACAGCAGCCTTCAATCAGTATAAGCACGGTGTGGCTACCATGCACAATGACCGACCAAAGTAGGCATATGTACTACCTTTGATAAAAAAAATCCGCCGTGTGTGGTCAGCGTTGACAACTCATAGCAGGAGTCACAAATGGTCATAGGGTGAAACAATGGTTTGGGAACACCAGGTATCAACTAGAAAGCACAAGGACCTTCAATAAGTTGTGGCACAGTGTGGATAGTATGCACGATGACCAACCAAAGTAGGCATATGTTACTGACCATGACCAAATAATGTCACTAAGTGCGGTAAACTTTGACAACTCATAACACGAGTCATAAATGGTTAGGGTGGAAGATAATGGTTTGTGAATACTAGTTATCGACTAGCAAGTACAAATACCTTCAATATGTAGTGGCACAGCGTGGCTACCATGCACAGTGACCAACCAAAGTATGCAGATGTCACTGACCATGACCAACAAATTTCACTTCATGTGATCAGCGTTAACAACTCACAACACGAGTCATTGATAGTCAGAGGGGGGCAACAATGGTTTGGGAACACTAGCTATCAACTAGAAAGCACAAAGACCTTCAATACGCAGTGACGCCGCGTGATAACCACGTACAGTGACAAGCCAAACCAGGCATATGTCACTGACAATGACCAAAGAATTTCAAGAAGGGTGGTCAACGTTCACAGCTCATAACATGAATCAGAAATGGTCAGAGGGAGAAAACATGGTTCAAAAACATGATGTATCTTCTAACAAGAACAAAGATTTTTTGTATGTATCGGCACGGTGTGGCTACTGTGCACAATGACCTATCCAAGTAGGCATACATCACTGGTTATGACCAAAGAATTATAGTGTGTGTGGTCAACGTTCACAACTCATAATACAAGTCAAAAATGGGCAGAGAGAGAAACAATGGCTTGGGAATACTCAGTATCGACTAGCAAGTACAAAGACCTTTGATAAGTGGTGGCACGGTGTGGCCACCATGCACAATGACCAACCAAAGTATGCTTGTGTCACTGAATATCATAAAAAGAGCTTCACTGTGTGTAGTCAACTTTCCTTCTTATGGCTGGTCGATCGGAGCAATGGTTGAGAGGTTATTCAAGCTCAAAGTTACAAAATTTGAAACTCTGTTTGTGTCAAATTTTCATGATTAAACTAACTTTGATATCATTCATACTTTTGAAAACTACCCTATAATCTTACACCCCCTTGTTTTATGCCCTTTACCCATCGGAATCGTTACAATGTCATTTGCACATCATACGAACACCATGTGAGTTGGCTTAGTGCTTATAGGGTTAGGTTATGGAGCGGTAGGTTCTGGGTTTGAGTCCTCTTACGCGCAATATAGAATAGGCTCGCAACCTGGGGGAGGGGTGCGGCCGTGTTGTAATACGTCAACTCTACCTTCGAGCCTAAGCCGTGGAGGGGTAGGGGGGTGTCATAATGCGGTCACAAATCTGTCCTCCAGGTCGTCCACGGAACATCCCTCTACGGGGGTGGCAGGGAGTATTCCAGTGAAGGCACATACGCGTAACAAATCAACAAAAACCAACCTGGTGTTAAAGGGATAAACCTTTTGCTATTTATTGACTAGCAAGTTAAGACTTTCAACAAGTAGTGGAACGGTGTGGCTACCATGCACAATGACCAACCAGATTAGGCATGTGCCACTTACCATGCCCAAATAATTTCACTATGTGTGGTCAACGTTGACAACCCATAATACGGGTCACGAATTGTATGAGGGGAGAAACAATGATTTGGGAATACTAGATACCAACTAGGAAGTACAACGACCTTGGGTAAGTAGTAGCACTGTATGGCTTCCATGCACAATGACCGACCTAAGTAGGCATATGTACTGCCTTTGACGAAAGAAATCCGCTGTGTGTGGTCAACGTTGACAACTCATAATATGAGTCAGAAATGGTCACAGTAGGAGACAATGGTTTGGGAACACCAAGCATCGACTAGCAAGTACAAGGGGCTACAATACGTTATGGCACGGTGTGGATACCATGCACGATGACCAACCAAAGTAGGCATATGTCACTGACCATGACCAAATAATGTCACTAAGTGTGGTAAACGTTCACAGCTAATAACACAAGTCACAAATGGTCAGAGTGGAAGACAATGGTTTTTGAATGCTAGTTATCGAGTAGCAAGTACAAATACCTTCGACATGTAGTGGCACAGTGTGGCTACAATGCACAGTGACCAACCAAAGTACGCATATGTCACTGACCATGAACAAATAATTTCACTTCATATGGTCAATGCTGACAACTCACAACACGAGTCACACATATTCAGAGGGGGTAACAATGGTTTGGGAACACTAGCTATCAACAAGATAGCACATAGACCTTCAATACGTAGTGACACAGCGTGGTAACCATGTTCAGTGACAAACCAAAGTAGGCATATGTCACTAACCATGAACAAAAGAAGTTCACAGTGTGTGTTCAACATTGAAAACGCATAATACAAGTCACAAATGGTCAGAGGGGGAAACAATGGGTTGGGAACACTAGTTATCAACTAGCAAGTAGAAAGATTTTCAACAAGCAGTGGCACGGTGTGGCTAGCGTGCACAGTGTTGGCTCTAGTGGATGTGGAAGCACCCTCAAGGATGCCTAGCTCTCACTGGATCACGCTACCAAGGTTTGGGCAGCCAATGGACATCAATGGTGAAGAGTGTGGAGCACAAGGATCAGGGATGTGAGTGGGCTGAACACGTCGCATTCAGTACATCTGAATCGAGATATGTTTTTGCTACTTAACATAGCAAAATTACATCAGATCCCTATAGCCTGTGATTTATGCTTTCCAACGCATCCAAGCACACCCAAAACGGAGCAGTAGAGCCCCTGCTACGGCCGTCGAAGTAACCCTTGGTGGAGCCGCCCACCTGGCCTTGCACTCTAGGCAACGGGAGGCGCTTATACGATTACCCGTCGAAGCGCCTTTCTTCGCCCAGAAGTCAACAAGAAGTTCATCCTGGGCAAGGAGGTCCTTATGGTCACCTCATTCATGCCCCTGGTGCATTTGGAGGCCATTAGGAATGAACTCGGATCCCTGGCGGTGGAATATCCCGCCACCCATGGCGGGTACCAGATTCCACCCACCCAACACCTGTTTTTTGGGCTAGGCTAACTTTCTGAATACTCACTCAAATCGAGCG